>JABUQX010037355.1:40000-50651 GCA_015478945.1 Trachelipus rathkii | reverse complement strand
GATATTTAATTTCTCTAAAATATTACATAAATAATTTATTTCAATTAAATATAATAAATAACTGTAACTTTTCAAAAAGAAAAATATTTAAAAAGTTGAATAAAAAATCGAATTAACAAAAATAAACTTTGATCAAAGATAAATACACTATGCTTTGAACATCTAATTTATATTTTTTTAATGTTTAGTATTATATTTTTACGAAAACAATATCTCTGAAAACATTAACTTTTATTTTAAAACTTCGAATGCAAAAATTGTCGATAAAGAGGAAAAATGCACGCTGCATTATTAACACTTACATTATATCTACAAACAACTCAAAAATCACAAGTTAAACTAACCACAAAACCAGAAACCTCTTCCTGCTCTCCACTAAGAATATAACCTTCAGTTAATCACCATTATCGTGTACCAATCCGCATGTCCCGGAGTCTGACTGTACGTCGGACGTATATTGGCTACACGACTATAGATAACAGATAGGGCATACTAGCACCGCTTTAAACCCGGTAAAATATATGAACATTTATTTACTGATCATAACAAAAACAACTGTTCCAAATATATATTTCAAATCATTTAAATTTCTCTCTACATGCGAAGCGCAAAAAACTAAAAATAGCGTATTTATTACATAAAAATCACCAAACAGACAACTACATTTAAAGTTTTAAACGTAATGCCTTTTAGATTAATATTAATATTAAATCCTACCTAAATTTAATAGTTTATACTTTATACTCTTAATTCTTGTATAAAATAATTCATTCATTTGTATAATCGAAACCTCTGAAAGATATTCCCCGAGGATAACCGGAACGAAACTGATCAGGGGAACTAATAAATATAAATAGCCTATGATTTTTTTTTGGTAAATTATTTACTAGAATAGTTTTAAAAAATTAAATGGAAATTATAAGACAACATTTCGTGAATTGGAAGCTAAAGAAGTAAAACTTATATTAAATCAAAAGCTAATATAGAATTTCTATATTATTATTATTATTCATTATTATTATTATTATTATATTATTATTATTATTATATTATTATTATTATTTTATTATTATATATATTATTATTATTATATATTATTATTATTATATTATTATTATTATTTATTATTATTATATTATAGTCTTATAATTATAAAATTATTAATATATTATATTATTATACATTTTATTATTATAGTATAATTATTATTATTATTATATTATTATTTATTATTTTAATTATTATATGTATTTATTATTAATTATTATTATTATATATTATTATTTATTATTATTATTAGTTCTGACTATTATTATAGTCCTGAGTCCTGACTCCTGACTCTCGCAGAGTGCGGACGTGTTTCAGCTGTATCTCTCTCATGTGTAAGTGAAAACTTTCGCCCCCCCCCCCCCCCTAATAACATGTTTAGTTATTATTGTATTCAATTAAAAAATCACAAGCGCTGCTGCAAGATATTAGTACGAACCAAAGTAATCAACGAAGATTAATAAAACTGCCAAATATGGCCACAAACCAGAAAAATGGAGGGTAAACTAAAACCTAAAACTGATAATAGAAGAGGACGGAGGAGGGATGATAGCATCGACGACGAATCTTTTACGCCTAGTCAGGAAGACGCCCTCCTAGCTACTCCCCCTCCCCCACCCTCTCCTCTTTCTCAACTTAACCTGGAAAACTCCGACTCACAGCTGACCCTAAGCGCTTCTCTACAAAATGAATTTGCTCAATTCAAAACTGCATTTGCTGAATACCAGATGCAACATAATTGAATTACAGCCTAAAAAAAACACAAAGCAATACAAAATGAACAGGAATAGCTGATCAGCAGTGAACACAGACTGAACTAGCAGAGAAATAAAAAGAGGAAAACAGTTCAGATTATTACGGATGAAATACGATTTGCCAATAGCAAAGGTATTTTTTTAATATTTTAAAAATGTTTGGCGTGACACAGGTAAGGTTTACCAATGGGCATCAAGCACATTGTGAAGATTGCAAAGAGGACCCTTACAGAAGTATTTGAAAGGGAAAGAGAAAACGAAATTAAAATAAACTCAAAATGTTTTTACACACACATATTTTTATCTTTGTTTGTTTGTTTTGTTTTATATCGTCTCTCCTTGGAAATAAGAAATGGTGATAGTTAAAAACTATCGATGTACCGATAATAGATATTTTTAAAATGAATGAAGTTGTAACTTGATAAAGGTAAAAAATATTTGGTTTCTGTATTTGAAAAACAAACCAAATGTTTCTACTTAAACGAGTCTAATTAAAAAAAAAAAATAAAGAAACTTTTTAAAAAAAGCCTTTAACCATACGTACGGACAATAGAGAAATTAAATACACTCATGTTTCTTTCAAAAAATGGCACACTTAAATTATTAAACAAATCGTTCTTCGGCCATCTCTTTCTCGGCTTCCAGGTTCTGCAATTAAAATTAAAAGAAGTCCCCCCCAATGAAGAGTTGAATGAAATTATCTTCAATAATAATTTTACCAATATGCTGAATAAAAAAAAGGTTCAAAGACAGAGGAAACGTATTGGCTAAATAGAAAGTAAGCAGACATACACTATTATTCTTATTAGTATATATAGTTAAATTCTGTTTGGTTAACGTTAGACATTTTTTGCCAGTTTCTGTTAATATGTTTATTTTCCATATTGCATTTATTTCAAAATTTACAATCCCTTATTAAATTGTTTTTATTCAATTCATCATTATTTAATTATTTTTTTCTTAGTGACAATTTTTATTTAATTTTAGTATATGATTTGTTTATATTATTGTTGTAGATTTTTTATTTGTTGTTGTTTTGTGATATTTGGGATTTAGAGTCACAATTTCTATTTTTTTTCAATTATTTTTATTTCATTTTTTTACTTTTTTTTGCAGATTAAAAATTATAAAGGTGGTAGTGTTTGTGATGTGTGAAAATTTGATATTCGAATTTTATCCAACATTATTTATTTATTTAATTTTATTATTCATATCTTCACCAGTTTATATCTTAGTTTTATCCCTAAAGACATGAATTATTATTAGTATATCCTTTGCCACTTACATGTATAGTGATAATTTTTCTGGTGATGTAGATTTAGTATGAATTGGAAAACTTATACCTGTGAATAATTTAATATTCATTTTTAAACTTTTTCAATTATTCGATATAGGTTATTATTTATTCTATATGTCTTATCGGATCTTAATTATTCTCTTTTTCTAAATAACTATCTGTAGTAAGTGATATAGGTTATTTTATTATTGATCCTTTTTCTTTTATCATTATATATTCGTATTTTCATTATTATTTTTGCTATTTAGTAATTAGCAGTCTGGTTATTGCTATTATTATTATATTGTTATTATATTAACTTATCCTCAATTATTTTGTGGTTATTTAGTGGTTAAAATCTTCTATCTCATCTTTACTATTTATTCTGTATTGATCTCACTTGTTTAGATCTCACAGCTCTAACATATTTTATATATTATATATTTAGGCTATCCCTGCTTATTTACACGATTTTATTATTCATTGTGAATTAGGTTAAACTAATAACACACACATTTAAGAACTTGTTTTCATTTTATTTTTATTATTCTTGCAGTTAAGTTTTTTATTTTCAGTGTCAGAACCGGTTTGTTGTATTTATTATTATTATTATTATTAGATATTATTATTAATTATATATATATTATTATTATATTATTTGGTCGTACTATTTTCCTGACATATCTCCTAGAGTATTTCCTGAATTCTTGTTTATTTAGTGATGTGACTCTTGTAAATTTGCACCTATTCTTCCTACTTATGTATTTTATGCATTTGTTAATTTATTCATGTCAAAATTTATCTAATTTATGAATATTTTGAGCAAATTCATTTATGAGAGAGCTTAGAGTCACGCCTGTGATTCGGAGTCCATAATGAAGTGTTATTTTTAAATTTGTTTTTTTGAGAATTTTATATTAGATTATTATTTATAATTATCAATTATTATTGGATTAAGCCCGACATAGCACAAGTGGGGAGATATGCCTCATCACGTTACGCATACTGAGTTCCAATGCTTCTATAGCGAGCATCCGCGGGGATATTTAGGTAGCTGTAGAGTTATTTCTGAGGTAGGCGGATGTTTTATCGCCTTGATTTAAGAAAGCATTACCAGAATAAAAGGCAATTTTTCAGTCCGTCCATAAGGGGTTGGATTTTGCTCTAGATTATCCATGTTACCTCACGCCCATTGTTCCTAGATATTAATCAAGTTTCTACAAATTTTTTTATACCGAATAGAATGTTCTTTTTAAGTACTTCTAGATTTACCTCCATTATTTCTGGTTTGTGCCATATTTGCAGTTTTTAATTAATAATGCTATATAGTTCGTACTAATATCTTGCAGCAGCGCTTGTGATTTTTTAATTGAATACAATAATTACTAATTTTATTAGGGCGAAAGTTTATCACTTAGCACATGAGAGAGATACAGCTGAAACACGTCCGCACTCTGCGAGAGTCAGGACAATAATTATATAATATTAGTAATAAATAATAATAATAATAATAATAATAATAATAATAATAATAATAATAATAATAATAATAATAATAATAATAATAATAATAATAATAATATAATAATAATAATAATAATAATAATAATAATAAGATAAAGTAATAATAATAATAATAATAATTATAATTATAATTATAACTATATAATAATAATAAATAATAATATAATAATTATAATAATAATAATAATTATATCTAATAATAATAACAATAATAATAATAATAATAATAATAATAATAATAATAATAAAATAATAAATAATAATAATAATAATAATAATAATAACATAGAAATTCTATATCAGCTTTTGATTTAATATTAGTTTTACTTTTATCTTAAAATTCACGAAATGGTTTCTATTATAATTTCCATTTTAATTTTTTTTAAAAAACTATCTAGTAAATAATTTACCAAAAAAATATGAGGCATATTTATATTTATTGTTCCCTGATCAGTTTCGTCGGTTATCCTCGATATCTTCAGAGTTTCGATTATAACAAATGATGAATATTTTACAAAAAATTTAAGAGTATTGAATATAAACTATTAAATTTTATAGGATTTAATATTATTTAAAACTAAAGGACAATAAGATTAAATTTTATGGTAATGTCTGGTTTGTGATTTTTAACATAGTAGCACCCCTCAATCTTTATATTAACAAATCCAAAGACGAGACCTAAAATTTCTTTGCCCATAAAAGAATATGTAATGATCTCCTTATGCTCAATGAGTAAAGTTAATATCTTTTTCTGAGAGAAAAGTGATGCTGTTATGCCCAAAGAGAAATGTATTAGTCGTGTAGGCCAATATACGTCGACGTAGAGTCAGACTCGGGACATGCGAATTGGTACCCGACATGGTGATTAACTAAAGGTTATTCTTAGTGCTGAGAAGCAGGAAGAAGGTTTTCTGGTTGTGGTAGTAGTAACTGTGATTTGATGTTTGTAGATATAATTGTAAGCTGTTAATTAATGCAGCGTAGGCATTATCTCTCTCTCGTCTGTTATGAAATTATAATAATTCAAAAAGTTCATGTTTTTGAGAGCCACTGTTCTTTTAATATTAATTGATTTCATCACTAATTTCACTATTAAAATAAAATGGATAGTGTATTAATCTTTGATCAAAGTTTTTTTTTTGTATAAATTTGATTTATATGAAGACATAGCATGGGATTATTTTTGTTAAAAGTTAACCCTTATATTATAATTTGAGATTAGAAAAAAATTATCTAAGTAGGTTGATTAGAAAATGAAAAATAAAACCTATTGAAGGTTATTGTCGAGAGCATTCACGAAAAGTCCTGCTAAAATAATAAATTTTTTTGCTACCTTTTGGTTTGAGAATTATTACATTTATATATTTTTTTTCTAAGTTGTCAATCACACTCAAGGCAGAGCCCGTATTCAGGAGGGGTGTTGCATGCTAAAATTTCATCCGTCTAATCGTAAATTACGGCAGATGAGTCACAGACGCAGACTTTTAAAGGAGGGAGATTAAATTCAGCAGGAAACACAGAAGATGGGGAAAAGAATTCCATAGAACCAGATGTGCAGGAAAGAAGGAAGACAGCAGCACCTAGCCTGGATTTACCAATATCTACAGAAAACTCGTGCGCAGACACAGCACACCTTGTGTTACGAGGGCGTCGTAAAGGTGCTGGTACGTGAGTGGAAATTCCTTCGAACACCTGCCGCTGCGGGTACCTATAGAAAAAGAGATAAAGTACCAACAATTGCGCAGCAAAGATAGAGGAAAAGTCAGAACAGTTTATAAGCCTTTAGGCTTTTGACTCGACATTGTCCAACTCCAAAAGGAGGGTGAAACCAGAGCCCCCCCAGAATAAGAACAGTACTCCATACAAGGTTGAATGAGACCCTTGTACTGGAGTAACTAAGAAGAGGAAAAAATCTCGCAGTCAAACAGAACTTCCAGTTCTTGAGGAGGCGGCTCTAGCAACCGTTGTGAATGGAGGTTCCAGACATTTTTATGTCAAGGATAAAGATGTATAGTGTCAAACAGGAGAGAACGAGAGACTGTCGAAAAGAGGATTAGAAATTAGAAGGTGGTGTTTACATGTAGGACAGTCCTATTGAGATAGTTGACTATTAGGTTAAGAAGGTGAGGTGGTTAGTAAATATTCTTCAAAAAGACAATTCTTGAAATGAGGTTTTAATTATTGTTCTATTATATCAATGTACATTCTGAAATCTTTAGAACCTCATTAGTGGCCTCTACGGACTCTACCGTAAACTGGGGATTTATTTCATCGGAGATCAGCAATATTTTTTTTTTAGAGAGGAATTTTTAATAATTATTATGTTTAGAGCATTGGTTTTATTTTGAAATTTAAATGATTCAAATGAAGTAATTGATTTAATACTTTTGTATATAATACAAAAGATTTCCATAGTTATTAGTAAAGCCAATATAGGGTATAATTCAATTTGAAACAATGCATGTAGCACATATTTGTAGGGATATACCGTATTTATTTGTGAAATAAGATTGGTCCGAGACAAATCTAGTTTACCGGCTAAATAATAAGATATGTTACAGTAATGAAGATATGAAGGCCAGATATGATATAGTATTAGTAATCTATAATATATACTATGTATATAATAAATATAGACAAAATAATAATATAAGAAAAAGTAGTATAATATATATATATTATATAGATAAATATATCCCTTCAAAGCAAATTTTCTATCAAAACACTGCCAATCACTCCTAATTAGCAATAAATTACACTTTGCAAGAAACTTTTATTATCTATATGTAAAACTTTAACCGCTTGTGATATTTGAATGTGTTTTTATTTCATTAGGAGAGGAAATAAGATTTATGTTTCCGACACACTTTTACTCATATTTTCCACATAGCAAAGGAAAATAAAAATAATAAGTATCTTGAAAAGAGAAAAGGAACTAAGATGCGTATGCTGACCTTTAAAAATTAAAATTTATACCCTCTATAAAAATTTTAATAACAATAAATTCAAAGTTGGCAACTTTCGACAAGTTTGAAATATGAGATTGGGAGAGCTATAGCGTTAAAGGAAGGGTGAATCCATTTGTTTCAGCTATAACCAAAGTTGCAACTTATAGTTGAAATGGGAGAACTTTTTAGTATTATTTTATGCAATAGGTATAATAGGAGGCACTGCTTGCTTTCCTTGCACACAATTTATATATGATCTTAACATCTTTTTGTATAATAAAGTCGATGCGAAATTTATGGTTTTCTTATTGCTTGAGAGGGCAATGGGGCATGCCCCCTCTTGTGGTTATGGGACTTGACTTGCCCCCTGAAGATTATTCTGCTGGGAGCCCCTGCATACACTTGTAAAGAAGCAAGCGTGAAACCAATATATATATATATATATATATATATATATATATATATATATAGTATATGTATTTATATATATATATATATATATATATATATTTATATATATATATATATATATATATATATATATATATATATATATATATATAAAGATATATATATATATATATATACATATATATATATATATATATATATATATATATATATATATATATATATATATATATATATATATATATATATATATATATATATATATATATATATATATATATATATATATATATATATATATATGAGTTTTTATAATATAGTAGATTAAGAATATTTGTTCGTTTTCCTTTTCTAAGACAGGCACCTCGTTGATGAAAAGCACACTCCTTTTCAGACCATTGCGAGATCAGGGATAGGGTACCCGCCTAGCCCGAGAGCTTTCAAAGATATTATAAAAAGAATGTGGTTAGTAAAAAAAGTTATCTTAGGAATCAAATTCTTTTATGACCAGGATGCAAGTAATTTATGAACACCTCGGTTGACAGGTTAAATTAATGAATGAATGATTAGCCAAATGAATTTTTCAATTTAGAAAGGTGAAGCTGAATTTGGCTTGTTCGAAATATTTGTTCAAGGTATTCCTTAAAATCAAAGAAAGAAACAAATAACTTTAAAACTTTTATTTGGTTTGTGATGAACATTACATCTTTCAAAGTAGTTCTATTTTACATGGATAGCGTATGAACATTCTAACATGTTCATTTTTCCTTCGTCGAAATAATTAATATATTTTTTCCCTGTTTTTTTTTTGTTTTTTTTTTAACATGGGGAAATAAATTTGCTAGGTACATTGGAAAATGATGTTAAATAAGCAAAATAATCATTAAAAAATCATTTCAAGGATATCATTTGTACTTATTTATTTAATCTAAATAACTTTATAATAATAAAGAGAATCGATTATTGTTTACTTTTAGTTTATTTACACACGAGTCGTCACACTGTGAGGAAGTGGGGATCATGGAAATATAATGAAACTTAAAATAAAGCTCCAGAAACATTGCCTCTTTTAATTAATTTACGAGAATTGTTATGGTAATTTATACTTAGTGCTACTAGCAATGATAATCAACTTCCCTTTAACAAATATGAGTATATCAGAAAGAAGAAAAAAAAAACTAAGATGATATTCATTAATTTATGTACCAAAAATTAGATGTTAATTTCTTCGTAATTAACCAAAATTCTGTTCAGTGCTTTGAGAGAACAAACAGATACACGGTACAGATCAAAGTAAATTAAAGAACAGTCTTCACTCTGGCGGGGGCGAGATGGGAATGAAGGTATTTTTTTTTTGTCTGAGGTGGCAGATATAAGATTATAAGAGGGTCGAGAAAAGAACAGAACATTTAAGAAACACAATAGATAATAGACTTAAAGGATGAACGGTGGAGGTTTGTAACAACTACTACAGAAACCTGAAAGGAAATGATAAGTTTAAAGACAGAAGGATAGATACCGAAGGAGGAAAGTTTAGAAATCAAAGATATTTTACATACTTTATCGAAAGTTTGGACATGGTCAGCTCTACTGCAAAGGGCTCAACGAAATGCAAAAGATCAGAAGACCCAGAGTCGGAGAAAAAGGAAAGAGGATCCCTAGATGATCGCTCCTCTTTTGGAAGCCATATTGAATTGAAATACTTTAAAATCTTCCTGTTATGGATATATCTTGAAATTTTTAAGAGTACCGAAGTTGGAAACGAAAAGACGAAAGGTAATTGGTGGAGAAGGGTTTTCCCTTACTTCATGGAATTAATGATGAAACTCTTGCAGAAGGAAGGAAATATCTAAGCTGATAGGCAGAGACGGAACATTAGCCAAGACAGGGAGGTTTGGAGACTCAGAAATCCAAGATTTGAGACTCACAGAAGGGATGCAATTAGGACATACACGAGTATTAAGTTTACAAAGAGAAACAATCACATATTCTGATAAAATTAAAATATTATGCATGAATATATTCAAGGGAGATGAAGAGTGGGAATAGTACCGTTATCGTTCAAAATGGAATTATATGCAAAGGTTCGAGAGAAAATATTCAAAAGAAGATTAAACAGAAATAAAGAAATAAGAAAGAAAACAAAGTTAGAGTTGATATTTCTTGCAAAATGCGAGAAGGATCTGGAAGGAAGAGGAATCCGATGAAGTTAATAAAGAAAATAGTTTTTTGGGGAGACGAATAGGATTTGCAAAATTCAGAGATGGAAACAAGTACAATTAGTTTTGGGAGTTTTAAGATAAGTGTAATTCCTAAAGACAGCGTTATTGTGACTATAATGAGAATAACGAAAACATTAATTTTATAGATTTAAAGGATTTATACGAAAGGATAGAGAATAGGATTAACCGATTTACCAGCATTCTTCGATAATTAATAGATAATTTATTCTTACATAAAAATAATATTTTCAATACTTCCACCTTATATGAAATAAATGAATGCTTTATTTAATATGATTACTATACAGAAAAATAATTTAAGCGAAAAATATTATATATATATATATATATATATATATATATATATATATATATATATTATATATATATATATATATATATATATATATATATATATATATATATATATATATATATATATATATATATATATATATATATATATAT
>JABUQX010037355.1:20000-27500 GCA_015478945.1 Trachelipus rathkii | reverse complement strand
AAGAGAGAGAGAATGGAAGAGGAGGGGAGGGAAGAGAGAGAGGGGAAGAGAGGAGGAGGAGGAGAGAGAGAAGGGAGAGAGGGGAGGGGGAGGGAGAGGGAGGAGGGGGGAGGAGGGGAGGAGAGGAGGGGAAGGAAGGGGAGGGAGAGGAGAGGGGAGGGAGGGAGGGAGAGAGAGAAAGAGGAGGAAAGAGAGGGAGAGGGGAGGAAAGAGAAAGAAGCAAGGAGAGAGGGAAGAGGGAGGGGGGGAGATAGAGAGGGAGGAGGAGGGAAAGAGAGAGAGGAGGAGGAAGAGGAGAGGAGAGGAGTGAAAGGATGGGAGGGAGGAGAGGGGAGGGGGGAGAGTGAAGGGGAGGGGAGAGGAAACAAGATGGAGCAGAGCGAGACGTACCTGATGTCAATTTAAGGTGGACGGGGGAGGAGGAAGGGATGAGGGAGGAGGGGGAAGGGAGGAAAGGGAGGGGAGTAGAGAGAGGAGGAGAGAAGAAGAGGAAGGGGAGGGAGAAAGAAAGGAGGGGGAGAGGGAAGAGGGAAGAGGAGAGCGAGGGGGAGAAGGGAGAGGAGAGAGGAAAGCAGGAGGAGAGGGAGGGAGAGGGAGTGAGAGGGAGGGGGAGAGAGGGAGAGAGGAGGAGAGGGAGAAGAGAGAGAAAGGGAGGGGAGGAGAGGAAGGGGAGGGGGGAGAGAAGAGTAGAAGAGAGAATGAGGAGGAGGGGAGGAGGAGAGAAGGGAGAAGAACAGAGGAGGAAGAAGAAGAGAAAGGAGAGAAGAGGGAGAGAGGAGGAGAGGAGAGAGAGATAAGAGCCGGGAGGAAGGAAAAAGGAGAGAGGGAGGAAGAAGGGGAGAGGAAGGGGAGAGAGAGAGAAAAGGGGGAGGAGGGAAGAGAGGGGGGGGGGGAGGAGAGGAGAAAGAAGGGAAGGAGAGAGAGGGAGGAAGAAGGAGAAGGAGAGGAGGAAGGAGAAGGACGGGGGGGGGGGAGAGAGGAGAGGGAGAGAGGGAAGGGGGGGGAGGGAGGGGGACGGAGAAAGGTGAGAGGGCATGGAGAAGAGCGAGAACGGGAGAGGGGGAGAACCAGAGGCGGAGGAGAGAGAAGAGGGGAAGCACGGAGCCGGAGGCAGAAAAGGGAGGAGCGGGAGAGGAAGAAAAGAAGAGGAGGAGGGGGAGGAGGGGAGGAGAGAGGGGAAGGAGGAAGAGAGAAGGATGGGGTGAAGAAGGCAGTGTTGGTAGAGGAGAGAGCGAGGAGGCAAAAGAGGGAGGAGGACAGGATGAGAGAAGAGGAGATGGAGAGGAGGAAAGCCGAGCGGAAGAGGAGAGGAGAAGAGAGGAGAAGAAGCGAGTAGGCGAGGAAGTGGGGAGGGAAGAAAGAGTGGAGCGTGAGCAGGAGGAGGAGATGAGGGAAGGGGGGAGAGAGAAGGGGGGAAAGAGCGGCGAGGGGGGAGAACGGAGATGAGCAAGGAAGAGGAGGAAGGAAGGAAGAACGAGAGAGAAGAGAGAGAGAGGAGGAGAGGAGAGAGAAGAGAGAAGGAGGGAGAAGGAAGGAGGAAGGGGAGAGGAAAGAGCAGGAGGGGGATAAGAAAGACATATGTAGAGGGGAGGAGGAAGGGAGAGAGGGGGAGAGGGAGGAATAGAGAGGAGGGGGGAGGGAGGGGGAGGGGAAGAGAGAACAATGTGAGAGAAGGGAGAGAGAGAAAGGCAGGGAGAGGGAGACGAAAGAGCGGGAGAGAGAGGAGAGCAGAGAGGAGAGGAGAGAGAGGGAAGACAGAGGAGGAGAGGGAGCGGATTTGGAGATAAGAGAGAGGAGAGAGATAAGAGAGAAGAGGAAGAAAGAGGGAAGAGAGAGAGAAGGAAGAGAGAGCCACACGAGAGAGAGAGAAGGAGAGAGAGAGAGAGAGAGAGCAGAGTTAGAGGAGAGAGAAGAGCAAAAAAAGGACCAAACTATTCTTTACGACTCAATACTAGCTGGAGGGGGAATTGAGTATGAAGAAGAAATAGTGAAAGAGGATGATGTCATACCTGACAACATCCCAATCACCTCATAGAAGTGAGAGAATGAGTCTATTTTCTAGTGCTTGATCTATTCTTAGCGGCCTCGTACAAATCATGCTGGCATATAGATATATATATTAGATATTAGTCTAAATGACCATAGATATAATGATATAATAATATAGTAATAATTGAGCATTTAAACACACCAAAACAATAAGGAGGTGATAGGTTTATGTGAGTATAATATATATAATATATAATAATAATTAAAAATATGTATATAATGATATAATAGGTATAGTTATTTATATTAAGTAAAGCGACTCTAGGTTATGTAGTTAGATGTTAAGAGCTAATAGTTAGGTGTGATAGATATATAGCCCTTAATTAGTATATTAGTATATAGGTTTGATATGAAGAGACTAATGTATTAATGATTTTATTTTCGTCTGCATTTATATGTACGAGTACTTATCACGGGCCACAGGGAAGCTGCCAGTACCTGGGATTGATAATCAAGCTATATTGAGTGTGTGGTCCTGTAGTTCATGACTTAATTTTAATGTCACGCAAAGACAGAGAGTTATATATCGAAAAATGGGAATAATTCAGGTGCAAAAGAGTAATAATAGTAAGATGTCCTAGCTAGCAATTGAATATATAGTTCCTGAATTTATTATCAAGGAAGATATATGTTGTCGAAGGGAGTATATCAAAAGGCTCTTGGAGAAGCTGGAGACAGTAAAGTAGAGGTTACGAATATAAAAGTAAGATTCAGATAAGAATATCGGGTTGAGTAAGTCTGTATAGAGTGTTATGTAGACCAAAACTAGAGATATGATAGAATGATGGGACGGCGAGTGGTCGGTTCATAGTGAGGGTAGAACTCATATTGTGACAATATAGGTGAAAAGATAGTGACGTGGATAGTGCTACTACGGCGATCATAGTGTTACAGAGGAAGGGTATAGGAGTCGCGCCTAACATGGAGTTGATCTGTTGAAGTCTAAAGTATTGGTGATGGCCAATGCGTGTGAGTGCAGTGCAAGTATCACGTCATTTCTGTCTGAGGAGCTGTGTGCGACATGATAGGTGAGAGGTGAGTAGGCCAGCTCAACCCGAGATGTATGGCTGATGAGTAGTTGTATAATAAGTTTCGCCCTCTTGCTAGGATACATGTACACCGCTCCAGTGCCACGTACCTGCCAGTTGAAGACTGGAATGCCATGTCGTAGTGCAGGAATATAAGATTAAAATCGAGAGTATCAGGGAATGACGACCTAGAGATCGTGAAATGGCATCGAAGTGAGGCTCGACTCGTAGAAATATGCTTGCGGATTAAGAGTCCAGGAGCTTCTAGAACGGCTCTCTGTACATGGGAATTTGTATCCAGCTCTCACCGTGACATGTTAAGGATCTTAAGGCGGTCCAAGCATAGTGAAATTTAATGTCTGCGTGAGAGTAGTGACTGGGAATGCAGCAAGAACAGTTCTGTGTGGGAGAACCCACTCTACATGAGTGGTATATATTAAGGAAAATAATGAGGGTTTAACGCGCCTGGTAGGCACGTTGCACCAAAATCTGATATATATGACATTAACCAGTGTCTTAGTCAACGAGGTAGTCTGAGAAATATGCGATTGAGAGGGCCATTGCAGATTGATGAGCAACATATCGTAGAGTTCTGTCGTAAGATAATGCTGCAAGCGTGTAGAGGGGGAAAAAGTGATTGGAGTATCTTATGGAGTCAAGTTGAAGACGGAAGAACAACAGTATCGGCCGACCCGGACGCGTCTTGTGAAATGCGCCATTGTGTTAGTGAAGCTGCTGAGACTCAAGCCATGAGATACGTGACAAGGAATGAATCGCTCACCGATAAACATCACACAATTGTCCAGTAGGAGGTACTGCGGTCCAGTGGCCAGGATCAGACATATAGGTGGTATTTCTAATGGACTCCGCGACCTTTGTAGGCAAAAGAGCAGTGAGGGTCGCAGTGAGGGATGCCTAACGACGAGAGAGAGGAAGAGAGGGACGAGAGAGAGGAGGAGAGAGAGAGAGAGAGGAGGAGAGAGAGAGAGAGAGAGAGAGAGAGAGAGAGAGAGAGAGAGAGAGAAGAGGAGAGAGAGAGAGGAGAGAAGAGATAGACCAGGGCAGATGGTTTGCAGAGGGAAAGCCAGGTGTATACTCTCGAATCATAAGAGAACGGCATCACCTTTTTCAAAGGAATGTTTAGGAAGTTAAGGATGCTATAAACTGTTTGCAAATGGTCTGTAAGGGAGATTCTGATGTATCTCTCGCAGAATCGGTGTCAGAGCAGACGGTATTGGGGTTTGATAGCGAAGATAATTTGTGTACATGATGTATTCTTTTCAAAGAGAGAGAGAGAGAGAGAGAGAGAGAGAGAGAGAGAAGAGAGAGAGAGAGAGAGAGATGAGAGAGAGAGGATGAGAGAGAGAGAGAGAGAGAGAGAGAGAGAGAGAGAAAGTGGCATCACATCGGATTTAACTTCGAAGACTCACCCGGGGGTCCGTTCGGAAGGTTCCAGTGGAGATACGAATCGCCTCGTTTTGTTAGGAATCTAACAGGTGTACCAGGGTTGGGGACGCCTGACCATATACTGCGCAGCCATAGTCCAACTTCGATCGGATTAGGGCGATGTGGAGACGTAAAAGAGACTTGCGATCAGCACCCCAAGATTTTGAGGCGAGCTGTAGTAATATGTTAAGCGCACGATTTAAAGTCGTTTTCAGGAGTTAAATGTGCGGTGCGAATGTTAGGTGGTCATCTAGAATGAGACCTAGAAATTTGACTTGTACAATTACAGAATGGTGAACCATAGTAAAGTTAGTTCGCGGGAAGAAAAGGTCAGGTTCTTCGTTCCTTTTTTTTAAATAGTTATTTTTGTAATGGGTTTTTGTTGGATGAGAAATGGAAGCCATGGGAGTTACTCTATTGTGAAATGTTCTCAATAGCTAGTTGAAGTTGCCGTTCAAGAAATGACAGCCTGGAACTGGCAACGTGCAGTACCAGATCATCAACATAGAGAGAAAAATTGACCGTCCCTGGGATAGAAGTAACGATGTCATTGAATCCGAGAGCAAATAATATTACACTTAGAACCCAGCCCTGCGGAACCCTTTCATCTAGGTTAAAGTAGAGTGATAGAACATTAGAGCACCGAACCTGGATAGATCTGTTTGACAGAAGGCATTTAATAAAGAGAGGGAGTTGTCCTCTGAAATCTCAATTCTCCACCTTAGATCATAAGCTTTTAAAGATCAAAAAAGACACCAAGAACCCTCCCACCAGTTGAGAAGGCTTCCCGGATGTCATGGTCCAGTTTTAACAAGAAATCCGCGAACGTACGATTTTTGAGGAAGCCAAACTGGAAGTTTGAAAAAGCCTGGCGACTCTCGAGAACGGTGAGAAGGTGGCCTGAAACCATTTTCTCCATTAATTTTGCAAGGATGACAAGTAGGCGAAATCGGTTTTTGGTTGTCCGCCAACTCAGATCCTTCCCAGATTTGGGAATAGAGATTACAAAAGCGTTGTAGTCCAAACAGATGGAATAGAGGATTCGATTCAGGTTCTGTTATACAAATCCAGCAAGAACGTTGATGCAGAAGGATGAATATGACGGAACATAATGTACGAAATTTTGTATGGGCCAAGGGCACCGTCTTTGCTGTTCACCAGTGTAGTTTGATACTCTGCAAGTATAAAAAGCCGGATATAGGTATGTTCTTTCTCTTTCGCTGTTGAAAAAGTCTGGCGGTGCAGTGTTAATTCTCAGTTTTTGAAAGGTTTCAGGATAGTGGGAACAACTCGAGTGGCTAACAAAATTATAACCTAATGCATCTGCAACAGCTGCTGGAGTAGAGATCATATCGGTTATATCAGGCCCATAAAGGACTACTGTGGGTGAAGAGTTGTTGGAGCGGCGAGATATTTTCTGTGCAATTTTCCACACTGAAAAAAGGGGAGCTATGGCGTTGGTAGTCGAAGTATAAGTTCGAAAATATTGTTTACGTACTTGACGATTAATTCGACGAGATCTCGCCCCACCTGCTTTAAAAATAATCATGTTTGGGGTGGTACGGTTATTTTTGAATTGTCTTTAGAGTTTTTTCTTCTCCAGGTTAGCTTGTGCGCACCTTGGGACCACCAAGAGGTTGCCGAACACCTACCTGCGGAAGGTAGCGGGATGCCAGCTTCCGCTGCTGTGATAATCAATGGTTGGAAACCGCTTATTAAAGGAAGAAAGTGGGGCGCTGTGGCCTCATGAATAGGAGCCCACTCCGCTCGTTCATTAAGCCAGCTGAAATTGGGTTTTAACATTGGGCTTGGTGCAAGTTAATTTAAGGCTATTGGGTAATGATCACTGCCGTGTAAGTAATCAATTGTAATGATAATTGTGAAAGCCTTAATTTAAAAACGTATTATCTTTATAAGCCAGTTTCATAAAAGTTAAACCACAGACTTCTTCTCCATAGATGAACATTTATAAAAAAAAAAAAAAAAAAAAAAAAAAAAAAAAAAAAAAAAAAAAAACTGAACATTTATTACAAGAAAAACAAATGAAACATAAAATGTGGCTAAATGATCAGGATGGATTAAATGGGCTGATAGGCAGTAATTTATATTTCTATAAAGGATAGAGGTATGATCCTTCTCCACCACATATATTGTCATCTAAATAGACCAGAGTTCACATTAACTCCGCAGGACTCCTCATCATCTAGATAGGGAGGACGGTGAGGAGGTGCCTTCTGAAGGGCCTCAGAAAATCTCACACCCAGGATTTTGACCCCCCGTGAAACCGCACCGGAAATACCTATAATATATGCTTCATCGTTAGAGTATACCGAGTAATTATATATAACACCAAGTTTTACAGTGAGTACAAGATCCTCTCAGTCGCGTTTTAACTTAACTGATAAGGTTCAGGTACTACCCTAACTAATTTGTGGCCCGGTCATAGCGTTGTACTACAGATAACATATAAAAAATAACCGTATTTTAAATTCCACGGGAAGAAGTGTAAGGTAGACGAAGATAGATATCCCTGCGTGAGTGAAGATATGACACGGAAGGATTAGAGCCTATCATAGTACGTGACTAGTGATGGAGTAATATAAATATAAAGATAATATAAATGGAAAAATCCTCATTTGCAAGAGAATAAATAAAGTAGGTACAAATAAGTAATAAATAGAGAGTACTATGTAATTATGGTTAGGAATTCAAAAAATACTGAAAACAAAAATTATCTAAGAAATCCGTAGTTGAGAGAGGTTGGAGGTGATGGATAGGAGGATGGATAAAAGTTTGAATAAGATATTATTTGAGAAAAATAGAATTAAGAGAAATGAGTAAGAAGAGTAAGGACTATATAAGATTTCATATAGTGACAATATATACACATACTTAGCGATATTGGCCGGAGAGAGATGCACGAAATCACCTCAATTAAGTATATGTTTCTTGTTCATCAATTTCACCAATAGAATAT
>JABUQX010037355.1:5000-7500 GCA_015478945.1 Trachelipus rathkii | reverse complement strand
TATATATATTAATATATATTATAATATATATAAATATATTAATATATATATATATATATATATATATATATATATATATATATAATATATATATATATATATATATATATATTATATATATATATATATATATATATTATATATATATTAATTATATATTATTTAATATTATATATTAATATATATATATATATAATATATATATAATATTAATATATATGAGTATTTACGACATGGTGATGTAGAGCGTGAATATAGGCCCTAGAGTAAACTAGTGAGCTATTCTCTATTTTAAATAATATTCCTAGCTTTCGTCTTCTATCTCAGACGTTTTATATAGATGATACTAATTTGATAGTGAGTGTCACCTTGCTTACTAATGGGAAAGCTCCGGCAATCCGCGATAGGCCTGGCCAGCCACTGTAATATAAGCGTATAGGTCACCGTGGGTACCACAAGGACCTATTTCTCAGTGAGTATGTAGGTCTCCACTGATATCAGGTCGTTATGACTACTTCTCATGGGTGAGTATATATATGATACGAGGATATCAGTTTTATATTATATATTAATATATTTAATATATATATATATATATATATAATAATATATAATATATTATTATTAATATATATATATTATATATAAAGTAAACTATATGTAAAAGCAACAATTTATATGGAAAATATCTTATGTCATTTCACTCGTGAAGCACTCATTTACGAAACTCACAGGTAAAATTAGATATATATATATTATATGATATATATATATATAATATATAATATTATTATATATATATATATATATTTACACATTATTTATAGGAAAATTGTATAAAACCCATTGTCAACGTGAACTACTAGGTGGGAGGGTCTCTCAAAATAACCCAGATACTGGTACTAAAAATACCCAGTCAAATTGGCAGTTCACTACTTCATTATCTGGCGTCTTGTATATGCAGCTAAAGTAGAAGCGCGTGAGAGAGCTCATTAGTGATCAATAAGTAAAGATGGAAAGTAATTATTTTAAAACAATAAATCTATAAGACGTCGATATTTTTCGCGTATGTTATTTGTGAATAATTAGCGAAGTGCATATAAGTGCGATACGTGACTTTCATTCAGATTCCCAATACGATTTTGAACGTTCTTTTGGCCAAAATAACGAACAAGAAGAGTAATAGCTTATTCTAATAAGTATATTATATATATATATATATATATATATAGTATATATTATATATATATATAGTTATATAATATAATATATTATATATATTATATTTATATATATATTATATAATATTAATATATATATTTATATTAATATACATATTATATATATATATATTATTATATATAATATATATATATATATATATATTAATATATATATATATATTAATATATATTATATATATATATATATATATATATATATACTAATAATATATTATATATATATCAGTTGATGGGCGAATCGATCCGGATTCGAATTTCGAATCCGGATTCGGTAATTCGGTATAAATTCTGAAATTCCGTATAAGTATAGTGATTCTACCTGAGTGTGAATATACTGTATCTACGGATTCTGATAGATTCTGACATTATCAGAACATATTTTCCCACACAACCCGGATTCGGATTACGGATTCGAATCCGAAGGGCTGGATTCGGATCGGAATTCGAAACATTTTTTACACATATGGATTCGGATTCGGAGCTCGATTCCGAATCCGGATTCGAATCTTGATTATGACCTACTATAGGGCCTTGATTTTCATAAAAAAAAAAAAATCTATATTCAAAAATATAAAAAAAACGATAAAACAATAAATAATATTCATCACCCTAATTTTAGGAGTTCATAAGTAATGCTAATTCAATTTCTCTAATTAATTATTAGGTTAATCTATATTACGCTACAAGAGAATTAGTATTATAACTCTACTGAAAACATAGAAAAAACTGTATTATAATTTATATTAGAGAATATTATGTTAAATAAAATAATATAATTTAATATTTTAATAGGATATATATATATAGTTAATTGTGAACATAGTTAATAATTTAAATATTATATTCAAATGATTATATAAAACTATTCTCGAAAAATAAATTTATTAAAAAGGCAAGTCATTAAGAATTTAAAAATTCCCATTTATAGCAGTTAAAGCTTAATAGAAATTATTTAATATATATAATATATATTATATATATATATATAAATATACTTATTAATATATATATATATAATATATATATATATAAATATTATATATTATATATAATATATATAGTATATATAATAAATATATGGTCACCTCTAAGAAGACCACAAATCCATTATTCTCAAAAACTACAAATAGCTACGGGAAAAAAGGAATACATTGTTGAAATGCTGGAAAATTTTAGTTAGGAAAATGTTAAAAAAAAAAAAAATAAATAAAAAAAATACAATAGCTACAGGGAAAGAAATACATTTTTGGAATCCT
>JABUQX010037354.1:0-29273 GCA_015478945.1 Trachelipus rathkii | reverse complement strand
TTTTCTTCTGGTTTATTAATCTATGAAAATTTTGTGATTCAAAGAGTGTGCCTTCATAAAATAATTCTTCCTCAACATCATTGACAGTTTGATGAGCTCTTGCATAGGAGACTGTTGCTTACGCCTTTCGGTAATATATATATACTTAAAGGAATCTACATATAAGTATGTGGTTATCCAATCCAAAGATAATGTATTCTAAGTATCTTATTTAAAGTATCTATTCTAAGTATCTTATTTAAAGTCTCTATTTTAGTACATTTTCTATTTTGTCTATTAAAAATCTTTCCTATTGGACAATCGAACTGTTTAGTGCATATCACTAATGTGCTCACCTTATTTACATATTTATTGGTATATTACAGATATTATGATTTGATTAATAATTATGCTCTTTATTGGAATTTTTTTAAGTCATGATGGCAGAGAATTTCAGGACTTCTTTAAATGTTTATCTTAACGCCAACCTTCTGTTTTCTCCGTCTAATTCTAAAACAACAATTTCTAACTGGTCATGCTCAATTGTTAACTAATTGTACTGGTACCAACTGGTAAAGTATGAAAATATATCACACTTAACCATTATTCATATTTTGGTTGTAATTTCTCAAACTTCCTTTGTAATTTGTAGCATTAAAATTATTTTATAGGCGCTGGTAATGCTGAGATGCATATCGGAGTTGGTTTTTAGATTTTATTGAGACCTACTTATAAGTGTGTTTCCAAACGTTTTTACTCAAAGAACTCGTGGAATGTTGTTAAGTATCCTCTGGTATTTATCCCATACAGGCGTGAAAGGATAGTATATATATAGTTGTAGTGGAAAGCATTTTTAGTTTTTATAAAAATCTTAGCATATTTGGTATAAATTTATGTGGTATATTTGTGTGAATAGAATGTAAATGTTAGTGACTGTTATATATATATTGTAAATACACTTAATATCAAGTGTTAAAAAGCTATTTAAAAAGGTTGTTGGGTCCGTTCGGAGATATGGAATTATTTATAGATGAAAATCCACTTAAATTTTACTCCTAAATTTCTAAGAATGCCCCTAATCAGCAGATTATTTATAATAGTTGATGATTCATTAAATTGTACATTTGATTATAGATATAATCTGGAAGACTTAATCGTTAAAATGTACTTAATATAGTGTAATTATAACATGTTAATTAGCCAATTATTTCTTATACATCAAAGAAATATTATGATTAAAAAGTTTATTAGTTTTAGTAGTACGACAGCAAGTCCGTTTTAATTTATTGTTATAATTATAAGTTTTGTAAAATATTTTAGTCTCTTAATGTTTTTTCCATCATACGTTGTATTTACTATCTATAAATATATAATTATGAATGTATATCTTGAGGCGTAATTGCTTTCTAATTTCAAACATTAATTTTGTTTATTGTTTAACTTTTTATTTATTAAGGTAAAATATTACATAAAAAATGTTGATTTTATAGTTGTTTATATAAAAATTAGAACCCCTTCTGCTATCATAAAAACCAAATGGTTTTATATTATTATATCCTAAAAATGTAAGAATATTAGTAAATATGTATGCTATTAAATATATTTATATAGATTTTTTTTAGACTCAGTTTTGTATAGAAATCATTTTTGCGAAGTTCATTGAAGTGGATTAGATTATAATAACTTATTGAATTACTTTTTTGTTAAATATATAGTTTTTAATAATTACAAATGGGTGTTGCGTTTTAGCCAAATGAGGTTTTTTCATACATAATGTATTAACGACGAGGTGTAATATGAATATATATATTCCACAAAAAGACTAAACAAATCGGAATTTAGTTGTTTCTAATCGGGTGCCTTAATTCTAGCGAACTAGGAGCGTATAAATTTGTTCTTTAGTTTTTTTCTGGCGAATGCTAGTTATATATAAGTGGGCGAGCTACTTATATTTATGATACATTCATGTGTTATATAGATTTTACACGAGGAAATAATACTATTATATTAACTGTACAGTTGAGGAGGCTGCGTAGAATAAAGTAGGGAATTAAATTCTTTCAAATTTGAGGATATGCTCTTCAAAAATTCAAAATTTTCCAACTACATGGTTGCTATGCTCTTATATTTCTGTAGAGTATACTGTCTGCTCTTTACAATTTTCCTTTTAATAGCATTTATTGGTCTTATAATATATTATTTTTATGGATATATTAGGTATATATCTGAGGATGGTGAAGTATAACTGTTGAATTTGATTTTGTGTTTTAAGGACAGGAGGCTATTATACACACCAAATTAATTCTAAATTCATATAGTTAAGTTTAAATATGGCACAAAGAAGGGTATGCTTTAATAATTATAACCTCTATCCTTGAATATAAGTTTGTGCATAATTCTTTACATGCATAATTTGTTATTAATTTACAAATAAAAAAAAATTAATATATAAATGGATAAAAACGATCATATAAGAAAGTTCACTTATCCATATTTATCTTAATAACCCTTATTTTTAATTTGACTTCAACCAAATGGATTTTAATTTACCGACGATATAATATACTAAAAATAGATAAAATATCCTTAGGTGGGGATAATTTATTGCTACTGTGCACAAAAGCCATATTAATTTGACTTTTAAGCGGTGTCATAAATTTAATATATATATATTTAATAATGAAATCAAGTGGCATTAATTATTATTCTAACATTACAGTAATATTGTTTCGAAACCTAATCAAAAAAAGATTGTATAGTTAAAGTTTTGTTGAAGAAAATTGTTTAGTGGTAAGTAGCTTCTGGCATAATTCATGAAGCTTAATAACCAAATATTATATAAGAATTTTCTTAAATAAACTTATTATTAAAACTTAATATAAATCTTTTTTGACTTAGAAATTTATATTTTTGAAAGCTTAGATAATTGGTTTTGTTATTATCAGAATATATAGGGCATAATCTAAATGTATTATTCTTTCAATCTGATGTATATTTTATTACCTAGACATTAAGTATTATAGTTTTAACCTTTTTAAAGCTCTTTCTTTTGTATATAATATATGTCGAAGAATTTGGATTAACTTCATTGTAGATCATGAGAAATATACGGTTGGCATTCAGTGTCAGCTGGAAGAAGGTTTGCCTTCGGTTCACTAGAACCGTTACTTAAATAAATTTTTATTATTATATTTATAAAAGAGTTAACATTTCTCAATAAGTGTAAATGGAAAGCGATCAAATTGAAATTGTCTCCTTAAATATAAAAATCACGATAATCGACTATATCGATAAGTAATCGATTATACAGACATCGTTATAGCGTTAATTTGAAAAATGTTAATTAAATCGATATACTAATTACATAATCACTATCAATATTATCAATATAAAAAATAAAATCAAAAATATGTTTCTACTCTCATTGCATGAATTATAAAGTTATTTTTAGAACTACTTAGGTTTTATTTTAAATATTTATTAATTATAATAATATATTATATTATTTATTGTATATATATATAATACGTTAATTTTTATTTTTTATATAATATCATTAATATGGCTATAACTGGCAAGAGATGTTTTTATCAAGCGAAAGAAATATTCTTAACAGAAGATCGATAGTAAAGTTGAGGATGGGGAGTAGGAAGAATGAGAGAGATAGAGAGTGATAATTGGAATGCAGAAAGGAGTGAGTGTAGATTGATTTCATAATATGAGGCGTACATGATTAGAATCATGATAATTTAATCAATAGATCTTAGACTGCTATCGAATACGTTGTATATACCTAAAACATAATTTAAATTAATATTTATCCATGCTACTTAGCTTTTAAGCTGTTGAAGTATTTTGCACTTAAATTTAATCTCAATTGTTTGAGGCTCTTATGGAGAGATAGTCCAGACAATACCTACGATGTGTGAAGAAGTAAGATAATTCAGTCTTCACACCCTATTAGCCTCAGATGCAAAGTGTTTGATGAAACGTTTTGGTTCCGTATCTGAACCGTGGAGATATCATATTATAAGAGTTTGTAGAGACGTTACCTAGTGTACAGGTATATATAAATAAGGATTAAAGAGACTTAGTTTGAACATATGAGAAAAACTTATATGACAGTAAGAAGTCCTATTAAGGGCCTATCTAGGATTTTAGTCTCAGTCAATTCATTAGTCTATATATTTACGCTATCTTCTTTGTCATTTAAATTATGTATATACTGTATATGTGATCAGGTATCTGATTATGATTCTTTAATATTATTCAAGTTTAAAATAATAGTGTTAATTTGCCCTATTGATGCTTAAAAATGCAACTTGTATATTAAAATATTGTCTATACTGTGATATTATGTGTCATGTATTACAATTAGGGGTAGTGAGAGTTAATTAATGCTGTACTTATAAAAGTTTTGATATGAAGAAAAGTGGATAATATATTCTAGAAATAGTATAAATTCACACTTATAAGCTGTAGATGTATATATTCCTAAAGATTTATTGATATGGCACGATTATTTTTATTTGCTAATGTGAATGAAATATGACTATGGACTTATATCTTTTAAGGTTAATAATTCTCTATTTAATATATAATTTGTACTTTTCGAATATTATTAATTTCTATATGAGAGAGAGATTATCATGATATACATAAAGTAATGAAAGAGAATATAGTGCTCTACTTGATTGAGTACATAACTTAAGATAGCGATCTAATTACCCTATGATAATGACTATTATCTTCAATTATTATAGACATTTGTCTTGCCGCGTGTATGTAATTGTAGGTGAGGTCTTTGAAGATGTGTAAATCTCAATACTAAGTGGGCATGCTCCAATTCCCATGGACCAATTACCATAAATATATATCACGGAAATTATTTTCAAATTTAGGCTATTTTAGATAATACTTATATCTCCACAATTAAATCTCCTGGGAAGGGTAAACTGAGCGTAGTTTTGATAATTAAATTTGGGTTAATTAACAAATTTACCTCACACAATCTAAATATTAGAAGAGGTGCCAGCCTTCTTAAATTATCTGTTTTAGTTTGCGCATTGGCCTAGGATAATGGGTGTATCTCATTCTTTTACTCTCTGCTAAATTTCATGTAGTGTATCTTGCCTCACGCCATTTGGTAGTAATAACGTGAGTCTATCGTAAAAAAGAATAGACTATACATGATTCATATATTAAATATTATTGCAAAATATAAAATATTATAATTCAAGCTATTATCATAAGAGTTTATAAGACCACTAAGTTCAATAATTGACTCAGTCTAGTCTTTAGATATTCAATTAGCGCTTTATGTGGCGTATCATATAAATTATATCACACTTTATCCACTAACAAATTTCTTGTTAAATAAATTTTGATGTGACTAACACCTATATTTGAATGTTGCGCGCTAGTTCGAAGTAGAGAATATAGGGTCCAGGAGTGACAATGATTAAAGCTTTCCGCCTAAATGAGAAGTGGTTTCGTTGATTATCATGGGGCAGCTGGTATGCCTAGGTTTTGAGTGACGATGTTAAAGAGGCATTTAACAAATAAGTATAGTAATGTATATCACCGGTTTAATTGTTTTTATACTGGGTTGATTAGTAATGGGGTATTATGCAACGCAGTGTCAATGTATTCCGATCTGATCTACCGCTTAGATTAAAGAAGAATAAATGTTTTTGTATACTTGGCTTCGTCAATATATTAATATAATATAATATATATATATAATTAAATACTATAATATATATATATATATTAATTAAATATATATAATATATATATATCTATATATATATATATAATAGTTAGTATATATATATAGTAGTAGTTATATATAGTATTATTATATATATATATTAATTAATTAATATAATTATATATGCTGAATATATATTTACATTAATTATATTATATAATATCTTATTATTTCACTACTCTTACATTTTGTTAAAATTAAGCAGAAAAATTATTTTAATTGTCTTATTCTAAGTTTCTTTACCGAGTAATTTGAAAGGTAATACAGAGAAAAAATAACTAATTTACAAACATGACTATAAAAGGAAAAACACATTTATAATAGTTATTTTATACGTATATATAACTTAATTTTTATGCCATGGTTTTTTTTTATGGGGTATACAAACATATCACATTATAGGTATTTTTTTGTGGTTTAAATCACATGGATTTATATAAACCAAAAATGGTTTTTAAATACTCACTAAATTATTTTATTAAAATACAATCACAATATATATATTATATAAATATATATAATTATGTCTATAGTATATATATATTATATAATATATAATATATATATTAAATATATAATATATTGATTAATAATATATATAATATATATATATAATATTAATATTATATATTATATTATTATATATAAGTATAGATATATTATTATATATATATATATATATGATATATTTATATTAGTTATTAATTATATAATAGTAGTATATTATATATATTATTATATAGGCTTTTTGCTTTTTGTACTCACACCAGTGAAGAAGATAAAAATCAATTAATTAATTAATCATAAATTATTTTAATAAGTTTTAGGGTAAATACATTAAATGTGTGGTTTTTGGAGAGTAGACGACTACCTAGACAGGATTAAGTGAAATATTAGTAGCGTAACAATTAACACTCGTACTATGGTGATTTTATATATAGAAATGACAAAAAAACTCTTGCAATATTAATTTATAGATTTAAATTGGGGGGTTAAGTAGGGTATATAAGGATAATGAAGTACGCTTTGATATATACTGAGTGTCTTGTCGAGTTGGAGTGAATATAGTGGTTGTTGAGGTTGTTGTAATTGTAGATTTTGGGGTCGGATGAACCTGGTTATCCCATGTACCTGATCCTCGTTGTAATCGAGTCCAGCCTGTGCCTGACACACGTGGTTACAGGTATTCGACTGTCTTCGCAGATGGGGAGGGAAATCAGAGAGTGCCAATTGGTAATTTGTTGAGTTTTCTAAAGGGAAGACTGATTGGCATTGCTATTGGGAGACTCTATGATATCGATACCTAATTTAAGACTTTTCAAAAATGAATGATTTTGCTTACGAAGTTATGCCAAAGTTTGGAAATGGCCTACCACATTTTATAATATTTCTGTTTTTCCCGTTAAATAAAACATTGAATATTGTTTTTAATAGGTTTTCAAATACACAATTGCATTTGTCTTCACTTTCGCAATTTATATTCATCACAGAAGGGATGAGCAGGTTCATTTCATCCTTCACTAAATCATTTTCACCTCATAATCCATGGTTCGATGGCTTTTGTTCTCGTGCCATCCAGGAGCGTGACATTGCGTATAGGTTGTGGAAGAGACTAGACAATGATATATGCTTGAGGATTCTTTAATTTATCCTATTCTCTTTAGAGTGCAGAGATGAGTACCGGGGCGCGAGATAAGGATATGATTGTAAGGAGGGTTATTAGATTATTTTGTATATAGGAGTTATGGAATATTTAAATGCATTTTTGTTTTATTGCATATATATTATATTTTTGGTTTTTTTGTAATGGTTCTAACTGATGGATGTTTCTCTGATTAATGTTGTTTTTTTTTGTGTCTATGATGTGATGTTTTTTTCTATCTTGGAGTCTATCTTTATAAGAACGTGCCGAATTGGTCTAATAAGATATTTTGACGGTTGTCGGTTGTTGTATCTCTCTGTGTATCCATCCTTTTTAGGTCTATTATATATTATTCTTTTGTGTTCTCTTTTTTTTTTCTTTCGATTTTAGGTCTCTTCTGTTATATTTTTTCGTTTTATTCTTTACTTTTTTTTTGTGGTGATTTTTTTTTTTTTTTTGTAGAAAATCAAAATTGCTGTAATTATAGTTTTGTGTTCTATTTTTTTTTATTTTTCCTTTATTAATCAATCAAAAAGTAATTGATATATATTTGTTTTGAGATTTTTGTTTTTTTTAGTAAATAGTATTTTTATTTTAAAGTTTATAAATATATTTGTCTTTCCTTTCAGTCCTTTTGTTACCTCGTTAATGGTTGAGTGGTGGTTTAGGGTGAGCGCGCATAAGTACTCAGAACCCATCTCGCAAGCGGGATAGATAATTTCGGTATCATCATTTAGTCTGTTTGTTTAAACTATCGTCTTTATTTTTTAGAATACATTCAATTTTATTTTTTGATTTTTACAATTATAAATAGTAATATTATTTTTATTAATTAATTAATAAAAACCCATTAGAATAATATTAATAAAATGTCATATAAAGCAGTATAAATTAAAATAAAGAATATAAAATAAGGTGGAGTTCCCATATATCATGACACCTCTGCCGCTTCACTATAATCAAGATTTATAAGACACCTATATATATAATATATATTAGTATATTTCATAGTATTGATTTATATAAATTTTATTTGAATTCGTTTTTTTTATATTAAAAGATTTCATTTTTTTATATTTCTAGATATTTTCAACATTATTCTCTATATGTTTAATAATTTTTTTAATTCTATATTTGTTAAATGATCCACATAGTCAACCTAACATATAGACTCAAACTGACTAAAGATTGTGCTAAATGATTCCTACTTGAATTAAAGACTAAAAACATAAATGGTGTGGGAAATCCGAGTCACTACATGTATCTATACTTTCTATTTCTCCTTTATTGTATCTTGTGAGGCCTTACAATAGTTGAATATTTTTTCCACGTTTTCGAGTATCTAAAATCGGAAAGCCATTTTTCCATTGATTTCCAAAAGCAATCGATGAAACCAGAGCAGTAATTTTCTTCACCTAACACTGAAAAATAATAATAATTATAATATATAATAATTTATAACAATTTTATAATAATATT
Organism: Trachelipus rathkii; assembly: GCA_015478945.1. Lineage (NCBI taxonomy): Eukaryota > Metazoa > Arthropoda > Malacostraca > Isopoda > Trachelipodidae > Trachelipus > Trachelipus rathkii. Next base: position 20,400 of record JABUQX010037354.1, on the reverse strand, counting down.
TAACGAAGTTAAAAAAACTCACAATTTTTTCAATAAGTGTAAAATTCTTACTATTGGTAACGGATTGTACCATTCATTAATTTATTCTAAAACATTTAATGTTTTTTTAAAATGTTATAGTTAATTTTTTTAGCAACTAGCCTAAAGATTATATTTTAAATAACTTTTATAGGTAATTTTATAACTGTATATACCTTATATATATATTTCTATTATATATATATAGCGTGGCTTATTATAAATGAGTACGAAAATTTTTATTTTATTTTTTTTTTATTATTTTTTTAATTTTATTATTTAGTAAAGTTGGTATATAAACCGAATCACCTCTCCTTATAAAAGAGGCGGGCCCGCGGTCCTAACCCTACTCCGTATACGTTAAGCATATGTTTGGAAGATCACTTATGTTTTATATATGTCAATAAATACTTAGGTAAAGTTAGGGGTGATGGGCTGAAATCTAAAGATATGAATATTAATATAGCAATTATGGCATTATACTGTATAGTGGTGAGATAATAATATAATACTTAGTGTTAGGTTACTAGGGTTGTCATATTTGATGATAGCAATAAAAAATTAGACAGCATTGTCAAATATCAAATACTTTTAAGCACAAATGCTCAATTAGCCTTGAGATAAGTAAAAAGATGAGTTCTTGATTATAAGATTTAGTAATATCTCACATATTTTAAATATGAGAAATCTATTGTACTATCTTATCTTGCTCTATCTATCTTGCAGTGCTCTATTGTTCAATAGATTGGGTGGTTATAATGAAAGTGTTACTGTGTGAACCAGACTCCTTAAGGGAACGATAGTAGAGACAGTGGAGTCAGGTATGGCTATACGGTGGTGAGCAGCACTTCTGATTTCATACCCAGCTTAGTAATCATTTTGAGATTAAGTGAAGGAACTGGTGGTTCGTGGTCGCGCGCCAGCTATCTATCGTTAAGAAGGCATATTTAATTATGCGAATTGGTTGTAATGAATGACATTAAAACTAATCATTATATTTGGTATAGCGGGCTGTGGGTTACACACTACTGGGTATCGTCACTGGTATATAATCGATGACGCTTCTCCATTAATTTAATGTGTAGCCCCGCTGGCTTCAGTCATTGAATTAGTATCGACCAGAAAGATGTAATGACAAGTAGAAATTGACTGAGACTAGTATGCCACATTTAGTTTATAAGTATTATAGAAGGATACAGATAAGGTATAGTCATGATAATGGTAGTATACGAGTTTTACATTTCGCTGTGACATTGATCGAAGTTTGTAAGGAAGTATTTACCCTCGTCTTAATATGAGACTCATATTAAAGTATTTTTCTTTATATGTAATTTTAGTAATTTATATGATTACTGGGACTGAAATGGGTTTAGAAGCCAGATTATATTAGGGGTTCTATGTAATAACCTACTAACAGACACGATGAACTGGTGTTAGATTAATATAATATATATAATATTATAATTAATATATTGAATATTTATTCATATTATATATTTATATATTATTATATAGGTAATATTATAGTATATATATTATAGTATATATATATTATTTTATAGGTATTATTAATATATAATATATTTATATATATGATATATATATTATATAAATTAATATATATTTAATATATTATATAAATTATATTATATTAATATATAAATATATATATATTATATATTATATTATATAAGTAGTTATTAAATTATAGTATTATATATTAATATATATATATATATTTATATATAATATATTAACAAGAAATATAGATAATCACAATAATACAATTTGGCTTCTTGCCTCATTTGTTATTATCGCATTAATAATTCTTAAACATGAATTTATTTTTAAGATCATTCTCAAATTACATTATTAATCTAAGAAAATATTATGTTTTAAGCCAGAAATGGAGGATTTAAATGACAATTAAAACATTTATTTTCCTGAAGAAAATGTAAGGTTTGTATAGCATCTAAATGTAGTGTGTATACAGAATAACTATTTATTTAATGGATTTTGAGGTCCACTGACCTATTTTATCAGGTTTTAATATTAGATGTATACATGATTAATTATATTATAGCAATAACTACAGAAAATCAAATAATATTATTAAAATATTTAAAAGTTTGACATATAATAGAAATTGCTAGATTAGAATATTAAAATGTATATATCATATTTGATTATTTATTATTATTAATTTTATTATTTATTTAGTTATTATTTTTATTTAAATTATAATGTATTATTGATATTATTATTTTAGTTTAGATTATTAACAAAGTATTGATTAAAATTTTTTACCGTTTTTTAATGTAATTAATTAATTGTAAAAATTTTGTTTATTCGCTTATCTCATTAAAACTTTTAAATATGTATGTAAATAAATACATATTGTATATTTGTTATTTATATTTTCTTAATTATTGATTTCAGTAAGTGTTATCATGGTATTTTATTTATCTTATAATACATTAGATAATTTTTCTGTATATTTAAATTTTATACATTGTGTTTCGGCTACTGTAAACCATTCCAGTCCTGTTCAAAGTTCAGTTATAATATTCCTGATTTCCTTTTCTACTTTATTTGTCTTATTAAAATATTGCCGTGATGTTAGCATTCCCTAAACGGATGTGTTTTATTTGAGTTAAAGTTGTGTTCCCTATAGTCGTCAATTGGCTAGGAAGAGCGATATTTATGCTTTCTATGTCTTTAAATAGCAGAAATATCTTCCAAACATATTAGATTATATTTAGGTGACTATCTTACCATATAATTTATTTTTAATATAATTTCACGGGATAGCTTTATGGGTCAGATAATTTTAAATCTAAGTAGTATTATTGAATCGATAAATAGGATTTTGATCAAGGAAAGGTGATATTAAATAATAATAGGTTTGGTCATATTTTAACTGTAGTATTAAGAAAATTTATCAAGAAAGGTGATATTAAAATAGGTAAGACACACACACACACACAAAGTGGTAAATTCTTTTTTTTTTTATGTGCTTCACTCATTTTACTAATATTGTATCTTAATTTTTTTCATAATATTCTAAAAGTAAGAGAGTTTACTGGTACTGATTATTTTGGTTTTTTACTTTGGTAAAAAAATAAATAATTTATTAATCATCATGTTAAATTAAATATACAAAAGTGGAATTAGTTGGATAGATTTGATCAATTATTAATTTCGTAGGTTATTATATTTTTGCAAAGGTTGTGATGTTTAAGAAAGATTAATCTAATTAAATTTAATTTTTAGTTCAATCCTTGGTATTTATTTTGTTAAAATTTGTTTGTAATTGATTTTGAAATTCTTTTTCAACATTTTTTATGTTAATGCAAATATTTCAGAGGGCAACAATGATTAACCATGTAATTTATCTGTTTTGTCTTGATTTCTAGGTTCTATATCAATATCTTTGTTATGGGGAAAATTAATGTTTAGAGATATTGTTTATGTTACTGAAGATTATAGTTTTAGAGTCGTTGATGCCATTGTACAGTTTCATTACTGGGTCCCTTATATGAAAAAAGAATTGCATGAAGGTAAGTTATTATTGAAATAGAATTTTGGAGATATTTTAAATTTACAGAAAGTTATAACTAAGTTTGCTGAAATATTGACTTTTCATATACAGTACTTTACCATGATTGCATTTTTTTCTATATGGAAAAGTATAGTTTACTCTATGTGCTTTGTAGACATGTCTAAGTCTGATCATCGATTATGGGTCGAATTAAATGGACCTGAATTTCATGTATACAATCGCTCAGAAGTTTATAGTCGATTAGAAGAATTGTTTGGTCTTGAGCCACAGATGATTCCAAAAAGTAGCAAAGCTGATTTAGAATCTCTTAGTAATAAAGACATACCAGCAGCAGCATCATCAGAAGATAAACCCCTGAAAGATATGAGCTTCTGGTCGTCTTGGAGGGATTTAATACCAGTCATTAAAGTGGATTTAAATTATGTAAGTTTATTTTATCTTCTTATTATGGTGTGAAATGGGAGTGAAAATCAATTCTTTTAAAATTCTGTACTAATTTTGATCTTTTATGCTCTTGTGTAATCTTGCCCCAACTTTTATTATAGAATGTTAGATTATACCTATTCACATACATAGTTAGTGAATTACCTTTAAGTAGTAGTTCTTTATCCTTTGTGAAATTTAATTTTTTTTTGTATTATATACATGAGAAGTAAATGGCCATTATGAGAGAATTATTACTACTGTGACTCAAACAGTAGAGTGATAGGTTTGCATGGTGAGAGTCGTGAGTACGATTCCTCATGCAGATCCTAGGAAGCAACTTCGCCAGAAGAAGCGTTGTTCTACTAGAATAGGGCGAAAGACCTTGAGGAATGAGCTTTTTCTATAAAAAATAAATAAATAAATAAAATCTACTTGTCTCCTTATGTCAGCATGTAGCCTTCGCATTTGAGAAATAAAGTCAGCATTAAAAATTGATCCCCTACGTTACTTCAGACACTAAGAATTTAAGGTGATTAGTGAAGCCATAACTTTATGGAGGGGTTGGAGTTTGTAAAATCCACTGATGCTAACATCAGCCTTTAAGTGAGTAAGGGGATTGAAATATGTGATCAGTGAAAGCTAAATTTTATTATTTTATTATTTAATGTTTTGCATTTTAATGCTATGAAAAAGCATGATTTCTGTGTTTCTATTTTCATCATTTAGTTAGTTTAGTTTTTTTTTTTTTTTCAATAATTTAATTGTTTTATTTTTTTATATATAGTTTTGATTATTTTTTTAGTGTTAAATTAAAAGTGGTCAAAAGATAATGAAGAAGTTGACATTTATGAAAAGGTTATGAGGTCACGGAATTATCGCTAGAATTATCGCTAAATATTTTGTTTTCCAAAAAAAAAATATTTAAATTTGGCAATGGCAAATGTCTTCTTTAATAGATAAATAATGATAGAAGTCAACCTGAAAGTGAAGGGTGAATATATTTTTTCTAATATTTTTCATTTAAATTTCTCAGCATATTTAGTAAGCCATCATTTTTAATAGATCGTAAACAGAGCTGAGAGCGATCAGCCCTAAAATTAAAACTTTTTCTCTACTCATCCCTTAGATCAGCTCAAATCAGTTTGTTATCTTCCATTGTTAAGTTTTTTTTTCTGTCTTTCTCAATGATTACTGAGAATGAATAGCTTCTCACTCACAAAAGAGCTAATTTCAGTGCTAATGTAACTAGAAACTCCTATTCTCAACATCACATGGAAATAAATAAAAATTTTTGATTTACAGGAAATAATCTTCATATCGAGGAAACTTTTTAAAAAAAAAAGAATTATTATATTCTCTAATATTTAATTAATAATTACTATACCTTTAAAATATTTAAGTAATATCTTTAGAAACCTGAAAAGTGCATTCTCTGAATTGACCTTTGAAATCATTATTGCTAATTACTGGCTTTGCCATCTCGAAACGCAGTTGCCAAATACTCTTTTAAATCAACGCTTTCGAGAAAATATTATTTTTTTTTTCCTTTTATATTCCTTTTTTATGGGGTTTTCAGCATGCGGAAGGCTTTTAGGGACAGACTAGTGATAGGTGGGGACGAAGTCCCCCCCCCGTCGTTTCACCCCACGGTCTTTTAGGCCGAGAGAAACCACGACTCTACCATTCGTTCTTTGTTTTACCCGTAGGAGACATTTGGTTATATTCATCCTGATTTTAAAAAAAAAATTCAAATCTTTGGAAACTAATTAAACTCATAGGCTAACTAAGATTTATCTTTATCGTAAGCTTATTGCAAGTGATAAATATATTTATAAACACATTTTTTTAACAAAATTTGTAATTTTTTAAAAAGCATTTTATCCCAATTTCTATTTTTTTTTTAATTTCAGCGTGCAATATTATAATAAAAATAATCTCCATTCTGATTTAATAAAATATGATATTTATTATCTTTTGCCTGAGAAATATGCTTATCTTATTAGTTTTCTAGTTATAGTTACATGTCGAGTGACTTCAGTGTCGCCTTCACACTATATACGCACCCTGACATAACTGCATCAAATATTATCATCATATTGATGGCTATACACACTCTCTCCATAGAGAAGTGAGTAACTATGACTTGATCATATAATGGTCACATACTCTCCAACACATGCATGACTTAGCTACATACCATCACACTATAACTTCGAAAATATAACTAATGACTAGCCCTACGCGCCAATCTAGAAATCTTCAACGTATAATTGAATTTAGTTTTAGAGATCTTTATCTCTGTCAGAAATACGATAAAAAATATAATAAAAAAATATAATATAAAATAATATATAATATAGTATAAATAAAATAAAAAATAATAATAAAATATGAATAAATAAATAAAAAATATATATAGGAAGCAATGCATAAATTGTAATAAAATATATACTATTTCCCAAACCAAGTATTATTTATAAAAAAATAATAATATAGTTTGCCAATAACATACTTGACGAATAAAATACAAGGTTATATAAAATAAAAACAAGTAATATAAGATAGTAAATATAAAATCAAATAAGTGCAATAATACTTGTGAAACTCTAATACACAAAAAAAAAAAACAAAAAAACCTATAAAATAATAAAAAAAATGATTAACACCGTTAATTATTTTTTTTAAAAAAAAAATATTAAAGAGGCTTACAAAGCTATATTAATAATATATAATATACCGTATATTATTATATATTATAATATTAATTATTAATAATAATTTATAAATCAGTTTATATACATTGTTTAAATAAAAATAATATATAATATATATTAATGTATATATAAAATAACATATTTAATATATATATATATATAATATTAGTATATATATATATAAATATAATTATATTATATATATATATATATATTATATTATATAATATAATATTATAAATATTTAATAATATTATATTTATATATAATATATATTAATTATATATATATAATATATATATATATATATATATATATATATAATAAATATAGTATTATTAATATATATTATATATATATATTTTAGTATTAGATTACCCATCCATAAAATGATTATTAGGGCGATTTCCAAGATCTCCATCTGAGACCTTTATATATATTTTCCGACCGTTAGCCCTACTACTCATGATAGTGATTTAGTATATGAGCCTATATAATAGATGAAGGCCAAATATGATGCACTCTTCTCTTCGAACGAGAATACTATAATTTAATTAGTGAACAAGCTATTTCGATTTTCAAAACCCTATAAATATCCCGTTACTGATCCTGAAACCTGAGATTATCTATCAAGAAATACCTCAGTGATATAAATCCCTAATTTATTGGCTCCGATATTGTGTACAAAACATGATTTTATATAATCATCCTAAAGTTCCTTAACGATTCCTACTATTATGTATTGCAAATACTTGGTTGCTTTGTCTTCTATTAACTCTCCTTTTATCGACGAATTGTTACCACACCCCTTTGACCAAGATATTTCCCCGATCCACCATTATTTTGCTTGCCAGTCATTTGAGACGTCTGTTACAGGTGACTGTATATAACTATTTCGGTACTGTCTACAAGTGGCTTTTCACTCAGGAGAAAGAATTAATCATATCAGGTCGGGTCTCATTCCGCAGTACATGATGAGTTTACTCAAAAAGGGAAGAATTTTACTGAGCTCTTAAACAACATGAGGACATATGGGAGAAAGGTCGGAGAAGAATCTAGTCACTGTCTTTCCCTGACCGCAATCTTCTTCAACCATACCTCCCCCTCCTACGATGCTCTCAACTTTTATCCGTACTGCCCCTGGCATGAAACTGTTTACCCAATCTTAAGCTCTATTAACTCACCTTCATTATTTCAGCTAAAGAATCTACAAATTTTTCTTGCCTCTAATAGTCACAAGAGCCAGGTTTCAACCTCTTAATGCTACGAGATTTCTATTTTCAGATTTCGTCACCTGTCTCACAGCGCCGCTACAAGGCGACCGACTTTAGAAATCACCCCCTTTCATTATTCTAAAAACACTCACTAATGGTATCCGCTGATAGCGAACAATTTATACATTTCGCTGCTCCATTCCATGTTAGGAACAAATCGTATTTTATTTTGAGGACCCTCCCGTCTCATTCAGATAGGGTGGTAACCGGGCAATGAAATCGCTAAACAGAGGGTCCATAATATGCCACCTTCGCTTCTTTTGCGGGTCTGTCATCACTATCCCTGGGAGAAAATCTCCCCGCACAGGCCATTAGCGACTGAGCCAAACCATACCCACACGGCATGGTTGTTATTTTTTTCCATCAATTTTGTATTTACTATCCTTTGCCCTCCGACCAAGGCTTTTTACAAAATTTCCCTTCGTCCGTGGGATACTAGTACCTATGCTGATGCACACTGGCTTTCTACTCGCCACATGCTCTCGCAAACTCACATTTCTCTCCTGCTCACACACATCATCTCCGAATGTTACTGACTCGAAGTGCTCAACTTTTTCTTTCGGTCTGCAAGCCCGGGCGAAACAGAAACTCAGATAAAGGTCCCCGAGCTCAATATTACGTATCGGTTGGTATCTACATGCCTAACCACAGACTCGAACACGCACTCTAGAGCCCAATTCTACAACGACTATCATTTCATCCTTGGGATACTATTCCCAACCGCCTCATGACCAAACCATCTCTAAGTTGGCCACCCACTTAATTATTTCATCTTATTTCAACGATATTCTTTCCACTATTGAGGGTCAATCTACACAGTGTACCCTTCTCACACCACCATCAACTCCCCTATAATATTCCTGTTCATCGTCCAATAATTTTTATCTCGACTTCTTCTCCGAGTTATGCCTCAGAGACCCACTTCAAATCTCGCATTTCGCTTGCCCCTAAGATTGTCCATTACTTAGTACACACAATATGAATTCCTTTTTAGTAGTCTTTGTTCCCAATGCGTATACTTATCACTATATCTGCTGCAGCACCATGTCAGGTGCTTATCACTTATCTTCTTATACTATATTAAAACAACAGGTCCATAACACCTTTTTGTGAAAGACTCATTTATGTTATCACTCTCCCATAGATCCTTGGTCTGGAATCGCACTCTTATCACTTTTAGCTCTCCTCTCTACATTTTACGACCCAACGAGTAATAATATACTTCTTTATTTTTGCATCAGCCACCGTTCGCTGTAATCTTCAAGAATTTGAATATTTTATTCACAACTTTCCTACTACACTCTGCATCATACCTCAATAAGTCTCCACCTTTCTCATTTTCGATTTTTTTTAAAGCTCGATTACCCTAATAATAAACTCTCTAATCTAAACGCACTGTTCTCAGCTGATAATAAAGGCGTCTTACCATTTTCTAACACAACTTCACAGCTGAGGGCTATCCTCATTTCACAACCTACCTTACTCTTATCTATGCTTTACTTTCAAATCCTCCTTTACATCAACTCCCTGCCAAATCTCCTATATACCTATCAATTCTTCTCTAAAACTCTACTTTCATGTATTTTGTCACAAAGATAATTCCTATAATCCTTGAATCTCACGACCATTATAATAGAAGGTATTCATTTTCCCCATTCAATAGTGCTCGTCCACCCCTTTTTAACCACTCATCTCCATACTTTTCGAATCAATTCTCTTAACACCATGTTCTTCACTATAATCTCCACTTGGCTGCTCTAACTCTCTCTCTCAATGGTTAACCCTGCTTTTGATTCTTTTTTACAGCCCTTAGTAATATGGCCACTCGACATTATTACTCTCGTCTCGAGCACACGCTTTGGGATGACAGGTAGAAAACACAACGCCGCTTCCTGTACCACCTTCATCACTCCTAACTTGCAAATAAAGAAAATAATTAATTAATACTATAAATATACCAATCTAACTCACTTTCGAATCCATTTATTCATACACACGCTATTATATACTTTATATATATATCACTATCCTCATACAGTATCATTTTATGATATATCCATTCAGATAAGCTACCTACCACCCAATACACTACATATATATAATATCATCATATTACACCTTATATTATATATTAGCCTTATTAAGAGCTTCCCTATTATAACACCTAATAATTTTATACAATTAATATATAATTTCTCCAAGAACAAATCCATAAATATAATTAAAAATTATAATGTTATATTTTTAAAATTTAATTCCTTAGTAGTGGATATAAAAGAAATAATCTGTCGAATATTTTATAAATTTTAATTCCTTAGTAGTGATATAATATTTTAGAATAGATAATAATACCCTTTAATATTTGCAAATTCAAACGAAATCCTCATACTCATATACTTCTCGCACTCTCTGTAATTACATGACTGATTTCTCAATCATACCCATCCTGCCCCACATATATTCCTTTTCTCGTTACGACAAAAGCTTAAATATTTATACTCTCTCTATATACATACCTCGACAAATCAGCTTTATTTTCACAATTAATATTGGTACATTCCACCTAGCTGATTTCACCAAGAATGCTGCTAAATTATTAATTAAATAATGTATATGAGGTATCATCAGCGTCACATTCACATTTTATACGGCCCAAATAATTGTTATATTATTATATATAGTAATATATTATGTTAAAACAAACGCTATATTACAATTTATAAATTAGGATGAAACAGAAAAACAAGACTTTTACCTGGTACATAAATTGTGAACAATAATGCCTAATAATATATATAATGCTTTACTACAAAATGAACTCATATGGATAGGGTATAGGCATATATTCTAATATTTATTTTTAAATATACGTTCGATTATTATCACCATGTCCACGAGGCGACTTTCGAAAATGCTTTAGGGAAATAAATAACTGAGATAATATGTGTAAGCGACAGAGAGGGTAAGCGGATTAGCATATGAACACTCTTCATGACCCTCACCACAGCTGCTGATATCCTGGCATGAAATAGTAGGTAAAACATGAGTAAATGGTAAGAGAGAGTAATTAAGAAAAAAACACATATCTCATAATAGTTGAGAATACCCAGCCTATATAAGGAAGTGAGTAAAACAACAATATACAGAACAGATCAAAATGCTGGCGATATTTATCAAACAAGTAAATTTTATATAAAAGATAGAAGAAAATTCTCCACAATATAAAACACTACTATCAATATATTATGGTTTAATGGTATCTTCTTGGCTTAACAATTTTGATAATATTAAATTTCATTTGGAAAGTGTTCCTTTCTTACCAGGATACTTTCTATTTTTTGTTCCTTAGAGTTAAAGTTGGGGTATAAAGTAAGAAGCAGCTTTCACTACTAAATATCAGAGTTTGCACTTGAAAGTATTGGTGGACTCAGAAAAAATAATATTGGAATGCATTGTAACGTGTTGTTATAACAATCTTTCCACTTTATTTCATATGAAGAAAATTTGATTATAGTAAGTAAAAAGCACTAAGCTCAATGCCTATGTCTGTTGGATTGGAGTGATAGGGTCCGTAGTAATATAAAATACAGCCAGAGCACACTTATACGGTAGCGTACACGTGAAACTTACCTCGCGTCACCCAGTGAAATGTACGTAGAATATATATTTGAAAAAAAGATTTTGGATCTCTCTCTCTATCTCTCTTCATCTCTCTCTCTCTCGCTTTGTTCTTTTCTTGCTTCTCTCTCTCTCTACTCTGCTCTCTATGTCTCGTCTCTCTCTCTCTCTCTCTCTCTCTGCTCTTATCTATCTATCTATCTACTCTCTATCTCTCCTCTTTCGTTAATCTCAACTATTATCTATCTATCTATAAATGTACGATATTTTCACTTTATGGTGGAAAGAGTGCACATAAATGTTTACCATATATTTGCTGAGTTAAGTATTGGAATAGAGGCAGTGATGAATAATGTGTTTTTAGAGAGAATTTGAAATTTTAATAATAGTAAAATATTTATTTTGTTAATGTTGTTTATTCGTTAAATTAATAAATAAAATATCAAATTAGAAAAAATAATTATATTTAAAAATTGGTTGCCTATGTCAGTCTTTGAGTCAATCTTATGCATATAATTCACATAAATAAACATGAGGCTTTTTATCAAAAGGAAAACGTTGAAAAAATAAATTTTCCTTTCAAATTAAATTAAGGACGTTATTGGCATTTTGAAGGAGTTGTAGTGTATCTAAGATATATATCCTATTATATATATATACGTAGAGAAAAGGTAAGTTCTAACCTCAAGGAACTGTTGATATAGTATACAAATATTTAACCTTGTATTTCTTACATATAACATAAAATAATTCAAATAATAGATTATTGCTTAAAATGCTATATATATCATAATTATTAGTACACATCTCAGCCTATTGTCATTATGATTTTAAAATTATATTCATATTTTAATTACTTTTGATTATTATTATGTAAATTTTATAGATATATGGTGTACTTCTTTATAGAATATAGCTGATAAATTAAATAAGTTGATATATGAAGGTGATTATATAAATAGTAAGGATAAATAAGTGAGCTATACTTAGGCCTTTCAGGAAGATAGTATATAGGCAAACAAAGAATATTAGTTTACTCTTATAATTTACACTTATTTAATTAAAACAATATATTATTTTGTCTTGCATCCTACCATATCTATTTATATTAGTAATTATATTTTTAGTGTAGAAGGAAATAATAAAAATATATGAAATCAGTATATACAAAGCTCAAAATGTTTTTATTTTTATTTATAAATTTATAGACGATTTATTTTATACACTAATAAAATTTAAAATTTTATAACAATATCTCAAAAACGAACGCAATAGAAAAATATATATTTGCTAATAATAATATATATATATATATATATATCAATTAGATATTTCATGATCATTATATTCAATGAACTATTATAAATCCTCTAAAGATTTACTCAAATTGCATTGATATAAGTGTAGAGTATTATTCAGGTTTAGATTATTTCATAAATTATAAAGTAAAAAGACTAGTGTAGATAATGCTGTATATCAGTTATATATATGCATTATTGAAACTGATTCTCATACTATAAATTATTTTATATTTTCTTTTGCTTCTATATTTAAATTACTTATCTAATTTAAAAATTAAATGAAAGGGAACAGACCTTATATGCATTCACTTTGACAGTAGTTATTAGTATCAGAGGCTAATCTTTGTTATTATGATATGAAATCAGAATAATATAGTATTAGTTGGTTTCCCTTTACGCTCAAAGATTTTAATTTCTTCCGGATATTAATGGTATACCCCAAATAATACTGGATCATTATATATATATAATATATTATATAATTATATTAATTAATTTGATTAATATATATAATTAAATATATAGATATTCTCATCCATCTACAATTAGCACTCTCTTTTATATTACTATTATTTAAATAGGCTTTAAGAAAAACTATATGGTGTGTTGTAAGAAGGACCTTTTAGTATGACCAAAGTCATCCCACTAATGTACTGGACAAAATTGCACCTTTTCAAAAATTTATTTTGCAATCAGTGTGGAGACTGTGGTCTTCTGTAAATAGTGGTGTGACTTACAAAAAAACGTTCTCTCTCTCTGGTGTTTGTGGATGATGTATGTGGTATTTATTGAGGATGTTCTGCTAAGTTTTTATCTTGTGATAAATGTGGCGCTGCAAACTGAATTGTCGTATTATAGACGTAGGTCTTTTTTCCTCACAGCACAAGATGAGTTTGAGATAAGGTTAGAGCAAAAATGCATAATTTAATTAGGGGCAATAATGACATAATACTACTGTGGGCCGCACCTCAGCTCAGAATAAAATCAAACCTGTCAAACGCACAATGAAGAAAGGTAGTAAAGCATTTGAGGTGCAACAAACTTTTATAATTTTGCTTACGTAAAGACTCTGCAATTACTAATACCGAGAAAATCAGAAGGATCGGAAAAGGGGGGAGGTTTTAGTAGCGTTTAAGCTCAATCAGAGGAAGGAAGAAAAAGTTGTTATGATTTTTAATATACTCACTCTCTCTCTCGCTCATAATCTCTCTCTGCTGATGAGTACGTATATCATCACTCAGAAATTAAACTTAAATACTGTTTTAATTAGGAATAACCGTAGAATATTTAATAAGTTAATATAAATTTTGACATGAGCTTTCATATATAATAATTACTCAATAAATAATAATAATGTCTATAATAATAAATAAACGTGAATAATAATAGGATAATAATAGATTAATATTAATAATAATAATAATAAATAATAAATAGATAATAATAATAATTTAATTATGTAATCAATTAAGATCTATGATAATTAGATACTGATCACATCACATTAAACATTACATATATTTTTACTAAATTTTTTAATAACTATGTACAAGGATCAGATATCCATATATCACTCGATAATTAAATAATAATTTAATGAATTTTAATTTATAATAACAAATTGATAAAATAATTAATAATAATGCGAACATAATTTTCGATTAAATGACCACCTATTGTCATAATACATATAATAATAAAATAATATAATATTAGGATAATAATAATAACTTGCAGGATATAATAATAATAATAATAATAATTAATAATCAATAATAAAATAATAATAATTAATAATAATAAAAATATTAATAATTAAATAATAATATATAATAATAATAATCAAAACAGTAATTTCCATTTATAATAAATTTTGTACATATTAAATAAACTAATAATTATACTAAAGATTCAGGATTTATATACATAATGAAAAACTTTTTTTTATTTTTGGTCAGTTCCTGTAAACAAGTATAATAACTCACACTCTCACATATTGGTTAAATAAGTATATTTGTTCAATAATTAAAAGAAATCTATAATATAGTAATAAATAATAATAATAATATCAGATAAATATCTAAGAGCAAGATAAAATTCACATAGAAAAATAATAAGTAATGCTGCACTCAAAGTATAAAAATATAATTCAATTATTTTTTTAATTATAGCTACATAGTGGCAGATTATATTGATAATCAATTTGCTTATATGAATAATAATTCGTATATGAATAAGTGATAAATAATAAAATAATTTGAATTTCAAAAACACTTTATTCCTCCATGAATAATTTTTATAATATTTACATTGTGCATTAAAAGGTATTATATATATCTCTCACACACAACAAAAAAAAGAAAAATACTGATGGACATAGATAACATTTTTAAGATCATTGATATATATTGGGCTCGAACAGAATAGGTGAAAAAACTTACGTTACAAGTGTTCTATACGGATCTCATCTACCAATAAACCTTAAATCTTTATAATACCCACTAACTCAAAAAAATTAATTCTTTACCTCTATAGAACTTGAAACAATTCCAAGTTAATGCAAACGTATTATTGAGGCATTTGCAATTAAAATAATACAATAATTAACTAGTTGCGCTGTTAAGGATGATGAAGTTTATGAAAGGTAATGATTAACGAATAATGAAATAACATACACTAATAATAATATGTATAGTTATATAGATATATAATTAAACTGTTATTATACAGTTATATATTAAATAAAATGTGATTAATAATATATATAATTATAATAATAATAATTAATTAAATAATTTTAATTAATATAATCATAATTATATAAATAAATTAGTAATCAATTATTGTGATGAAGTTAGAAAATATTAAACTTTCTTGAATTTGAAACCATAAAATAACCAGATATCATCAATAGTTAAATAAAATAATAATAATAATAATAAATAATAAAAAATTATATAATAATTATAATAATTAAATTAATTAATAATAATAATAATATAATATATTAAAATAATTATAATATAAATAATAATATTTAAATATAACAATCAATTATAATAATTAAATATAATTAAAAATTATAATATTTAAATATATATAATTAATTAATAATTAATAATTGAGAGATTAATAGTATGCGATTTTTGTGCGCAGTGCGGGTTAAACTTATGTATATGTGAAATTATCTGTATAAGCGTAGGCTCAAGCTCTCTCAGAGCAAGCTGTCCTACTTGCCTTAAGGGTATGTGACTAAGAAGTGCCTCTCTAGACCAGAGCATATCTCACCACACACACGTCAGCACTTGACCAATCAAATCCTCAAATTATCAATCATAAACACTACTATTATTAGTATATTATTTCATCAAACCTGTTTGTAACAGTATCTCCCATAGCCTTCTTTTTTAAGTGATCTATATTACTGAGCCTTAGTGATCACTCAAATATATTGCAGAACAAACTTATATTATAACTTAATAGAATACTCAACCAACTTATATATATTATATATATATATATTAATATATATATATATAAATTCTCTCTCTGTAAGAGTATATATCTCTATTCAAGGTGGAACAACGGTTTGACGAGTATCTTATACCTTTAATTGTGTATATGAAAACAGTTCTCAGTCTCACAATTACTTTTTATACTTAGTGAAGATGGAGTATTCTTTCTGAACTCGCTTTGTGATTCGCAATTCTATGGCTGATCACAAACGCTAAGCTTTTAAGTGTCTCTTATATTTCACACCTCTAACGAGTGCCATCAAACATTTTTACTCTCTCATATTTGAAATAGAATGGTCGAACACACGCTTTATACATTTCATGATGTATAGTGGAAGTACTTCAAGGCACACGCCATACTGGGGGTGGATAAATTTTAGAAATTTTTTTAAGAAAAAAGAAAATAAATGAAAAAGTGTACTTGTCTTACAAACTAGGTTTTAAAGTCCATGAATCATGTAGAATTCCGAGATTGTATACTTGCTCTCGTTAGAAGGGTAATTCGAACATGGCGGCAACTGCAAAATATAAGAAATTCAGTTACTATATATTAATCAGAATTTTACCTTTTATTATTATACACTCACTCTGAAGTACTGTGTCATTATCTTAAAATATTCGCTTTATATATAATGTATGTATATATATATATATATATATATATATATATATATATATATATATATATATATATATACCTAACGTAATTGTAATTTGTCGCTTCTAAGTTCTTTTTTATTATTTTTCTAATATAATAACATAACAGATAATTCCTTTATACCTTGCCTTATATGTACAATAGTGCATTCACGGATCGCTAAGCGAAGGGTATTCCGGTATAATATTAATACTATTTGCGGGTTCTCCTGCATAATATAGAAACCAAAAATATTACTAAAATTTACCTCATAATATACTAATAATTATATATTTATATATTATATATAAATAAATTAACCTAAATTAATATAATTTTATATATGCTTTATGTATTTTGATCATCTCTTATACCGATATAATATATTTATTAATTTACTGTGTAATTGCACTTAAAAATATTTGTATAACTTCAAAAATCATATAAGTGATACTTAAATAGAAACCGCGCTAATTGAAGTACAGACTCTATACCTGGTAATATATTATATATAAGTATATATAGAAATAGAATTATATATATATTTAATTTGTTCTCTAATAAAAGACAAAAACTCACAGAAATTCAACAACAAACAAGATTCTATGCTCCTGTTTATCTCAATTCTCTCTCTATTATTTTAAGATATATGATGCTGTCGCATTTACGTGAGTACATTTTAGTAATATGGGAGTTATATTTATCATTTATTAAATTATTAATTACTATTTTGAATTTTATATTACATTTTATATCAATTTATTAATTTTAATTACTGTATTTTTGTTATATAATATATATATATATATATATAAATATATATATTAATTATTATATTATTATACTATTATATAATATTATATATATAATATGTTAGTTATATATATATATAATTAGTGTGTTAAATATAAATACTATGATATCATCATGAGTTTTGTAATTTATAAAAAATTGTATTTATAGTTTAAGTTTTATTAATTTATGTATAACTGGTGAATATTATGCTAAAACGTTTATATCGATTTTAATTTAGTGACTCATATCTATTTAAGTTGTACTAAATTCTCTTATTCAGATAATAGTTTATATTTTATAAGGTACCAGTTTTAAATCAAATATAATTGTATAGAATATGTGGAACCATTCATCTCTTACATTACAAATCAGAGCCAAAATGATAACCTAACATACATACTCATTAAATGCTTCTTTAGTAGAGTTTCAAAATGTCTCAATATATAATAATATAATATAATTAAATTAATATAATAATAAATATATTTCGACAATAGTAAATATTATATATAGATACTGTAACTACTAATTATTTTGCAAATATAATATATAAAATATGTTATATAAATTTTATTAATGTATTATATATATCTAATAATTACTATCAAGTCATACTGAATTTATTACTCAGGTGTGTTACAAATTTATAATATATATTGTTTTGCATGAATGCAGTTCCAGCTATTGACAAACTACAAATAAAATTAATCTGACACTTGGCCTTACTATTTCTTTTTAATGGAAGAATGATTGCCAACTAGTATTAAATACAAATTCTTATTTTCAAATAAATAAAATATATTATGTAACATATAACAATTAATTGATGCTAATAATAAGTATATATATATACTATATATATATAAAATTTTGAATCGTGAGTTAATAAACGTTTATATATTTATTTAAACACTAAAATAATCTTACTACATATATACAAACCACAGTCCTGACACTTCAATTAAAATAAAAACACTCTACCTACCTGTAGTAGTAGTAGTAATTATAGTATTTATTATATTATATATAGCAACACCTGCAGACACTATGCACTCACTTCTGCAAATCGCATTTACAGACGATGCATTTGGAATGGCAATGCAAAATTATATTTACACAAAAATAAACACATCAATTATATTTTTCAAACAGTTATCTTAATCACTATATATATATACATATACAACTAAATGCAAGTATAACTAATTAAAAGAAAGCTAAAAAAATGTTTCCTTATATCCATATAATTGATGTTACAACACCATTATATTATACATTTAAAACATTGAACTGCAATTACTTATTTGTAATTTTAAAATAATTAAAATAAGACACTTCTCAACGATTAATGAAATATATGCACACTTAATAATTACTATAATAATTAAAATTTTGACTGGAATTCACCGCTAGTATAGGAATAATATAAAATTAGGGGTAGGGCATTTCAAGCCGCTTACCAAACTTTATTGCACCTTAATTAACGACGAACGAAAGCGAAAATAAAATAAAATTTCATTATATATAATATATATTTACTATTTATTATAAACGATAATCTTTAGGTGTAAATCAGAATTAACCTATTGAACCATCAAATCAACCAATCTTATATAATAATAATTAAAAATGATGTTATTAATATTATTCAAGTATGATTTCAGAGGAAAACAAATATATATATACTAAACATTTAGAAGATAGATAATAATTGGATTATTTCTGGATACAATTAGATACTTCACGATTCTCAATGATAAATAACAATTTCCTCTATAAATCAAAAATACGTTAAAGCTATAAATAAATTATTATATTATTACATTGTAATATATTATTTCACACACTAATATACATAATTTATTTAAAATTAAATTATTCCATAAACTATAATTATATTTATATTTAATAAAACAATACATATATATATAAATGCGGTTTATGATAGAAGTATATAATATATCAGTTTTATAAAAAAATAATAATAACTAATTATAATATAATTATAATATATTATTATATATATATATCTAATTATTTATATCACAGTTTGTGTCGAATAAACGACGACCTAAATCAAACTCAGGATAATTATCTATTCCATAAAAATAAGTACTTGGAAAAAAATAAAACAAAGTTTTTCTTCATGCTTGTCGTTTTTATATTCACAATAAATACATAAACATATATTAATATAATTTTAATTAATATTTTTTTTTACAAAAAGTGTTCACGTTCAGTCTTCCTGTCATAATTGTGAACATCATAGTGTTCATATATAATAACATAACATGAAAGATATAGGTTTAATATATTTTAATTGCAATGCCTATAATTTCATCTCAGTGACCTAATGTTTACGCTAAAACTCTGATTAAAATTCACTAAAAATATCTAACAGTTTAATTTCCCAATAAATTTCTACATACAAATTGATATATCTCTCACATTTCGCATTACATTTTATATATATAAATGAAATGAGTAGTAAAGACACGTTTTTGGTACATTTTGTACTTTTATTATGCTCTTTCTCTATG
>JABUQX010037353.1:42500-43689 GCA_015478945.1 Trachelipus rathkii | reverse complement strand
AATTATGATTCCTTCTTCTTGATATTCTTTAAACATCCTAATGAAAGCAGAAAAGAATTTTGAATTTTGTCCAATTTGAAGTCTCCTTGTATCTTGTTGAAATTATCTAGATTATAAATAAAAACACTCCATAATTTTCCTTTTTTTAACCTGATTGCAAAACCTTAATGGGGAAGCCTCATTTATATTGATTTTATGATTGTTAACTGAACGATGAAATGCTAAAGCTGAGTTGATAGAATCATTTAATAAATCTTGCTTATGTTGATATAATCTCCTGGTAAAATCATTTGTTTCGCCAATATAGATGCTAGAGCATTGATGGCATGGAATTTTATAAATACATTGGGACAGATGATTAGTTGATTTAGGGGGTCTGAAAATTCTTTTTAGAGGAATAGTATTGCTTTTGGTGAAGCAAATTTTGTTGGGAATATATTTTTTAATATTGAAATTTAAATTAAATGGGATAGGAAGATAGGTTAGATTATTTTTAGGAGAAGGAGGGTGACTATTATAAAAAAAATTTCTTCGCTTTGTGATAGGCTAAGTTAATAACATAACGAGGATAATTTAATTTGGAAAAAGTGAAGGAAAGGAATTTAGTTTCTGTGGAAAGATTCGATTGAAAGCAGATATTAAAGGCTCGTAAATAAAAAGAGGAAAGAGTAGCAAGTTTGGTGTTGAAAGAATGTGTAGAAAACCCATGTATGTAAGAAGAAGAAGAAGTTGGCTTTCTGCAGACAGAGTAAAGTAAGTGTGGAGAATTTTTCCAAGAAACTAAAGTGTCGAGAAAGGGTATAGAGAAATTATGAGAAAGCTCATGAGCAAAAGAGATGGAAGGATGGATATTATTAATAAACTGTAAAATGTCGTGAATATTGATGTGTTTCGGAACTGAACAAAAAATATCATCTACATACCTAAGCCATGTAGAGTTGAGAAGAAGGCGATGACTAAAAGAAGAACGCGAGAAATGTTCCTGTAGTGAATATATCACCCACCAAACAGGAACAACAACGCTCTCTTTTCGTCCACATTCGGGCGTAGGGTCAAACAGAGCACCGCACAGAGTGAAATACTTATTAACCGGGGAATATAAATGTATTGATAAGAAAACTGCTCATCCTTCTACACATCACCGCAGTGTGATAGGTATTGATAAAAATAACCCCTTAAGTAATTTTAC
>JABUQX010037353.1:27500-30000 GCA_015478945.1 Trachelipus rathkii | reverse complement strand
TAAAATGCTTTCGTATATTTTTTGTGTGTAGTTCTTATTTCTTGATCTATCTCTTTCACTTTTCCAGTTAGTATATGGTAATATATTTGCGGGAATGGATCTTGTTGTTCATTATTTACTATTCTCGCCGAGTTTTAAGGTTTTGGGTATAACCAAATTTCTTCTGCAGCACTTTATGAATAATAACTGTTGTTTTTTGGTGTTAATGGCTATTAATGTCTTCTTACATTTTTGTAATAGATTCCTCAGTTGGTAGTGCATGGCAACTATTTCGGGTTGTCGGATATTACTATTTTCTAGAAAGCTATTATCACTTTTCTGTATATTATGAATGATTAAAACCCATTGTTGCTGTTAGGAATCTATTTTATATTTAAAAACACATAAAATACAATTTAAAACTTATATACATTTGCGAGCTTTCGTCATTGTAGTAACATGACCTTCTTCTAGTTTTGACAATTAAACAAGGCGAAAAACTTTCTTCTATGTGATTCTATTTAGTTCTGAGGAAGTTAGTTATCTAAGATATTTTTGTAGAATGCTGAACTCTTCATAATATTGTTCTGTATATAGTCTATAGATTTTCTGATTAGCGTCATTTGTCTCTTTACGGTGAAAAATTTTAAATCTATACTCATAATTTTGTAAGGAATTAATAGGTTACGTTAGAGATGGGAAATCCTACAAAAGTTGAGTTACTACAGGATGAGAAGGAAATATATTAAGAAAATGGGAGCTGGCACAGACCATTAGAATTCGAATAGGGGCCTGTATGTTCGTAGTGGAATCCAAAATAAGTTTTTGACCACAATCCAAAATTAATTTAAAATGAGGGAAGAAATCCATGCCCAGAAGAGGGGTTGCTATGTCTGTAACAAGAAAGGTCCATTGAAATTCATGGCGAAGGGTTGGTGACGTAAAAAATGCTGTACGTTCACCATGAAACTTGATAGGAGTATTATTTGCTGCAGTACATGAAACTGCGGTAGGAGAAAGAGAAAAATTACGTGCCATCGATGTAGGAAGGGCTGTTATACTTGCGCCAGTGTCGACTAAAAAGTCTATGGTTTTTCCAAAGATAGAAACAGCAGTTTTGAAATGCGAGTCCAAGATAGCTCTTATTTGATCTCGCTCTATTCGTTTTTTTGAAGTAGAAACAGGTGATGAGGCAAGAGATGATCCAGGTGAAGAAGGTCTAGAAAAGGGATATATTTGTAAGCCTTGTTTGTTTGGATATTGACACCAAGGCTTGCAATTCCTAGCTTGTGTACCAAAATATAAGGCGATCGACAAACTTTAGGTTTCTGATCGTTATGAAACGGTTTAAGGCCAAAAGAAATAGAAGATTTTGAAGTAGTAGCCTTCTAAAAATTGTTAACAGGATTTGTAACTACAGGAGCACAGTTCGCTGAAGTTTGAGACGAAGGATTTACAAATGATAAAAGATCGTTGGCTAATGCGCCTAATTGTTCCAATGAGAGAGAAGTTTGGGCGGCAACAACAGGACGAATAGAGATAGGAAGAACGTCAAGAAAACGAAGGTGCACGATATCTTCACCGACATTTAATTTAGATGCTAAATTTAAAATGTCGCGAAGATACGCAGACGGTCTACCAGTAAAAGGTTGTTTGGACAGTAGCTCCTGAAACATTTCTGTTTTGCTCTGTTCGAATAGGAAAATGATAGATTCCTTAAGGGAAGAAGAATAATTTTTATTCTCGAGTTCAGAAGGAGAAATGCGAGAAACAACTTCTGCAGGAAGTTTAGAAAGAGTGTGATAGAAACGAGTTTGTTCCAAAGTAATTCTAACAAGGAAAATTAAATTGAAGAAACGGCAGCCTCTAAAAATACAGGAACTTTAATCCTTACCTGAGCCAAAGCAGCAGTGTCCGATTCCACGTTGTCCGACATTGTGATATTCAGTTACTGTTGAAAGTTTTGAAGGGTTGATTGAAAATGCTGGGTGTTCTTCTTCTTCCTGTTCTTCAATTGAACAACTCCGCGGTCACCAATTATATAGGAAAGGACTTGGACAATGTAGGTGGTCTCTTCTTAAGTCCCCTAAATAAGTAAATAATCAGTTTAAAAGTTTTGTAGTTTACAAATACGTCAGCAACGATAGGCCACTGCGATTCAACTTATCTCTTTATGAAGAGCAGAACAAAAGTTCTGTTATAAACCTATCTCTTTATGTAGAGCAGAACAAAAGTTCTGCTATAAAATTATCTCTTTATGAAAAGCAGAACAAAAGCTCTGCTATAAAATTATCTTTTAAGAATAAAAACAAAGCTTCATATTATCTCTTTAATATAGCGCAACACAAGGTTACATTAGGATTTAAAATAAACCGAAAAATAAACGACAATTTATTCAACAAAAGTAACAAAAGTCCCTTCTGTTGAGATACTCTTTCTTTTTAGTAAGTTCGTAAGTTAATCAGCAGTTACGGACTTTTGTTTAACTCCCTTGCCTGATTCTTCTTTTTAAATTCTTGCC
>JABUQX010037353.1:12500-17500 GCA_015478945.1 Trachelipus rathkii | reverse complement strand
GTGGCATTGGTCTTAACCACATTGATAGGTTTCCCATTTGACGCAAATTCTGTTCTCTTTCGGTTCTTTGTTCTTCTGTTAATTGATTCCACTCACCAGAATCCTCAGCCGTTTGGTATTCCCTTATTTGAGACATATACGACAATCCTTCATCTAACAAGAAAATCGCATCATTCATCAAAAGGTTAACAAAACGAAGGAATAATGGTGGCTTGGACGACTCAATGCTTGATAAAGCGTAATTTGCTAATTCAATAAATTGTTTTCTATGGTCAGGAATGCTCCAAAGAAATTTCATTATCTCATACATGGGACGTCTGTAATTGAATTTTTCTTCAAATGCAACGCTCTGACCTGTCATCTCAATGCTTACGAACACATGAATAATGGTAGTCACCAAATGTGAAGACAAAGGATGTTCAATAAACAATCTCTCCCTAACGTCAGAAACCAATCCAACATTATCCTTTCCACTTAGCATTAAAGTTTCAAGACATTCCGCCAAGTGTGCTCGCAGATGAGGGTTGTTCATCCATTGAAGAGAACCCATGAAAGAAATAATGAAGCTCATGAAGTGTTTTATATAGGGTTCTCCACTTAGAGTAAAAGCTTCAGCCATATAACGTTTTACCGCTATGATTCCTTCAACTAGATTTTCAACGATAAATTCAGGAACGAATTGCACGAGTGATTTTGAATGTTTGTCATCAGACAAATCTAACAGAGAAATTTCTCTTAGCTCAGGGGACAAACGTTCGTCACCGGAGGTCAAGGCAACCTGTGTAAGCCACAATGATGTCGCAGCCAAAAACTGCAAAACATCATCAACAAGTGAAAGTTCAAAGTTTCTTTCCTCATTAATTGGTACAAGAGTGGTTTGCTTAGAAAGATTGCCAGAATAAACACCCTTTATTTCATTTCGACGCTTTGCTACATATGAGCTACAATAAAAAGGATCTACTTTTAAGACTTTTAAATTCTTCACATCATCTGACACTGAAGAAAATGGAGAGGCCAATTTGTGCATGACTGCACCCAGATTTAAAATAAAGCTATCTGACACATAAGCTAAGTTTCGATTTTCTTCACTTTGAATATGCCAGATGCCGGCTCTGCCTGAGTTTGATTCTAAACAGTTTTCAATCCATTTTAGAAACTTGTCCTTAATTTCTGGGGAAATCTTAAGCAAAGTCATAAAAAGATTATAAGGATGTAAGGCGGAGTCATTCCTTCTACAAGCATCTGGATTTGATTCATCAGTGCTTGATCTAAGTAAACTACTTCCGATGGGTTCGGATTGTCGATTCACCTCGTTTAAGGCGCAGGCTGGCTTTGCCGACTCGTCATTGTTACAAATAACAGGGTCGTCTCCCTGGATACTCCTGCCACTGGTTATCTCATTCCCATAATCATTGCTAGTAGCATCTTTAGAGTCCACCGCTACCTTTGTTTCAGCGTCAATGACTTCGGGTCCGAGGGTACCTTCGATGTTTCCAATTTTCAAACCACATAGTGCACCATCCAGGCAGAGTGCTTCTACCTCTCCTGTGTGAAATGGTGTTTCAATAAAAATATGTGCTTCCGGTACTATCCTCATTTTCCTAAAGTTACGTGAATTGTCTTTCATCGACAAGGTTGCGTTTAATAATTCCACCACTGCATCCAGTATCCCTTAAAACGTTGACGCGTTGACCGTTTACTTTTCCATGTGCAATAGGTATTTGGTTGTCAACTTTCGAGATTTGTCGACATGACAGTGAAATTACCGGTAAAGATTTACCTTCTACTTTGATTTTGCCATCATGGATGAAATTACGAACGTCGTCGACTTCTTCGTTAATTAAACAACAGGAGGCAGTAACGTTATCCTGGGGATGGGTGGTAATTTGTATAGCAGCATTTCCAATTTCGTTGAGGCCCTGACGTCTTAAATTCCACGTTTTATCGTGATTGTAGTTTTTGCCATCTTTTTGTTTGAGATTGCCTTTTCCTTCTCGGGATGAATAACAGGTCTTATGGTCATGACCCCTCTCTCCGCAATCTCCGCAGGTCTTAGAATAAAACTGTTGGCCCTCGTGTTGACTTATGATTCTTTTGCCCTCGTCATTAAGAGGGGGCTGAAATGATGTATTGGCATCGTTCTGTTCGAGACTCAATTTACTTCCTCTCGCCTGGAAATATTTATCAGTGCGAGACGCTAATGAATCTAAGTCAGAGAGTCCACTTTCCCGAAGAGGAGTTTCATCTTCCTGCGGATTTGCGTCCCTAGGTTTAATTCGATAATCCTCCTCCGTATTATATTCAGTTAATAGTGCTTGCTTGAGGTTAGCAAAGTTAGTCGTATCTTCGGATGGGAGGTTACGAAATACGGACAGGGCGCGTCCAGTAAGGAGTGAACTTAAATAAAATGACCACAAGCCGGCATCCCATTTAGAGGCTGTAGCATAATACTCAAATCTTTTAATATAGGCATTCATTTCGTCAGTAGCCTCGTTGAATGGTACTAGATTAGGTACATTAGCGTTGAGGTGACCGTTGCCGCTGTTGTTTACGACAGGTGGTTGTAATTGCGCTTGAAGTCTGATACGTTCCAGTTCATGACTTCTTATACGCTCGGCTTCTGCCCTAACACATTCGGCTTCTGCTCTAACACGTTCGGCTTCTTCTAATTCCTTTTCACGGAGTATAGCCTTACGTTCATCCTCATCTTTCTTAGCTTGAATTTCTTTGATGAACTCTAAAGCTTCTTTGTTCTTAAGTCCAAGATCCTTGGCTATTTGGGCTATCGC
The DNA here is from genome assembly GCA_015478945.1 of Trachelipus rathkii. Lineage (NCBI taxonomy): Eukaryota > Metazoa > Arthropoda > Malacostraca > Isopoda > Trachelipodidae > Trachelipus > Trachelipus rathkii. The sequence continues at coordinate 14,711 of JABUQX010037353.1, read as the reverse complement.
TTGTAGGTCCATCGTGCAGAATAACTATACAAAGAGTCAGGAGAAAGTAGAACTTTTCGGACAGGCCAACCAATTTGTCAAGAAGGGCCGATTGCTTCTTGCGGGTTCTTGTAAATGTAGATCTAATACTGTTGTCTAGGGGATTAATGATCTCACTGTTTAGTAAGATAAAGATCTATTCCTTATAAGTTCTAACAATTCAATTCTGAAGAAAGTATAACAAGGTGAACGAAGTGAGCTTCTGATGAAAAGATAAAAGTACTCCTTTATAATATTTTAATAGATATTTAAAGCACGAGAGATTAGGCCAAAAGCCCTATACATAATTTAACATTATATATATATATCTGGACGGTATCCAGATTACCAAATAAAATTATAATATTTTTGCATACAAAACTAATGTTAAGTTTATAAATAATTTTTAGCGCAGAATACGCAATACTTGATCAAAATTAATATATAGAGTTCTAACATTAATATCCTTGTTGAATAATAATAATAATGCTAATAAATTGATAAGAGTTCCAACATTAATATCCTTATTGAATAATAATAATATTACTATTAAATTGATAAAATAATAAATTCTTCCATAATTTAGACAATAGATATTTGATGCAGTCTTTTTAGCCGATCGTGAGTGGTGAAGCTCAAGTTCTCGACCTCGGCGTTCTCGTAACGTGACACATGTGTCACGTTATGAGAACGCCGAGGTCGAGAATTTGAGCTTCATCACTCACGATCGGCTAAAAAGACTGCATCAAATATCTATCGCCTAAATTATGGAAAGATTTATTATTTTTTATCAATTTATTATTATTAATATTATTATTCAATAATAATATTAATGTTAGAACTCCATACAATAACTTTGATCAGCTATTGCGAATTCTATGCTAAAATTAATTATAAACTTAGCATTAGTTATTTATCTAAAATATTGTAATTTTATTCGGTAATCTGGATACCGTCTAGTTATATATATATATAATGCAAAGTTATGTATGGGGCTTTTTGCCTAATCTCTCGTGCTTTAAATATCTATTAAAATATTATAAAGGAGTACTTTTATCTTTTCATCAGAAGCTCACTTCGTTCACCTTGTTATACTTTCTTCAGAATTGAATTGTTAGAACTTATAAGGAATAGATCTTTATCTTACTAAACAGTGAGATCATTAATCCCCTAGACAACAGTATTAGATCTACATTTACAAGAACCCGCAAGAAGCAATCGGCCCTTCTTGACAAATTGGTTGGCCTGTCCGAGAATTTCTACTCCTTCTTGACAAATTGGTTGGCCTGTCCGAAAAAGTTCTATTTTCCTCTTGACTCTTTGTATAACTATTCTCCACGATGGACCTACAAGCGATAGCCCAAATAGCCAAGGATCTTGGCCTAAGAACAAAGAAGCTTTAGAGTTCATCAAAGAAAGTCAACGTGCTTTCGCCGAAGAAGCCGAACGCAAAGCTATCCTTAGGGAAAAAGAGATTCAAGCTAAGAAAGACGAGGACGAACGTCAAGCTATCCTTAAGAAAGAAGAAATTCAAGCTAAGAAAGATGAGGATGAACGTAAGGCTATACTCCGTGAAAAGGAATTAGAAGAAGCCGAACGTGTTAGAGCAGAAGCCGAATGTGTTAGGGCAGAAGCCGAGCGTATAAGAAGTCATGAACTGGAACGTATCAGACTTCAAGCGCAATTACAACCACCCGTTGTAAACAACGGTGGCAACGGTCGCCTCAACGCTAAAGTATGTACCTAATCTAGTACCATTCAACGAGGCTACTGACGAAATGAATGCCTATATTAAAAGATTTGAGTATTATGCTACAGCCTCTAAATGGGATGCCGGCTTGTGGTCATTTTATTTAAGTTCACTCCTTACTGGACGCGCCCTGTCCGTATTTCGTAACCTCCCATCCGAAGATATGACTAACTTTGCTAACCTCAAGCAAGCACTATTAACTGAATATAATACGGAGGAGGATTATCGAATTAAACCTAGGGACGCAAATCCGCAGGAAGATGAAACTCCTCTTCGGGAAAGTGGACTCTCTGACTTAGATCTATTAGCGTCTCGCACTGACGAATATTTCCAGGCGAGAGGAAGTAAATTGAGTCTCGAACAGAACGATGCCAATACATCATTTCAGCCCCTTCTTAATGACGAGGGCAAAAGAATCATAAGTCAACACGAGGGCCAACAGT
>JABUQX010037353.1:2500-7500 GCA_015478945.1 Trachelipus rathkii | reverse complement strand
GTTAAGGTTAGTTTGCTGGAAGAAGTGGTAAGCAAGCTTCTTGATTCGCCTTTTTCTAAAAAGCACTGCTAAGTTTTGGTGGAGAAAATGGAAGCCATGGAGTTACCCCCATTGTAAAAATTGCTCAATACTAGTTGAAGTTTGCCGTTCAAGAAAAGGCACCCTGGCACCGGCTTATATATAAACGCAAGGTCATCGACCATAGAGAGAAAAATGACAGTAGTGGGATAGATAGTAACGATATCATTAATCAAGAGCAATTAGTAGTACACTTAGACACACCTGCGGAACGCCTTCTCCAGAGTAAAGTGGCGTGACAGAATAGAAGGGCACCGAACCTGGATGGATCTGTTTGACAGAAGGTATTGATGAAAAAGGAGTTGTCCGCGAAACCCAAGCAATGGAGTTTAAGGAGAATCCCAGTTCTCCACGTTGTGTCGGAAGCTTTTTCAAGGTCAAAAAAGACACCAAGAACCATCCCACCAGTTGAGAAGGCTTCACGGATGTCATGGTCTAGCTTTACCAAGGGGTCTGCAGTTGAACGATTTTTGCGGAAACCAAACTGGAAGTTTGAGAAAACTTGGCGGCTCTCCAGGACAGGGAGAAAGAGGCAAGAAACCATTTTCTCCATTAATTTACAGGAATGACAGGTCACGAAATTGGTCTTTGGTTGTCCGCCACTTCGGATCTTTGCCAGGTTTTGGGAATAGGAATTACAAGCTGTAGTCCAAATAAATGGAAAAGAAGATTTGATCCAGATTCTGTTATATAGATCCAGCAAAAATGCTGATGCCGAGGGGTGGATATGACGGAGAATGATGTACGAAATCATGTCTGGACCAAGAACACCGTCTTTGCTATTGGCCAATGCAGTTTGATACTCTGCAAGTGTGAAAAGACGGTTGTAGGTATAATCTTCCCCTCTCGCTGTTGAAAAGTCTCTCAGTTCTGTGTCAGTTCTCTTTTTTTGGAAAAGGCTTTAGTTGTAGCGGAAAGAATCGAGTTGCTGGCAAAGCTATAACTACGCTTCCGCTACAGCAGCCAGGCACGAGATAGTGTCCAGTTATATCAATGGTCATAACGGAGGACTGTGGTTGAGGAGTTGTTTGGAGCGCTGAGATATTTTTCTGTGTAACTTTCCACACTAAAGGAAAGGGAGTTGTGGAGTTAACAGTCATATCTAATTTCGAAAAATTGTTTGCGCGTTTGGGCGATTAATTCGTCGAGATCTCGCTGAGCCTGCTTTAAAATAATCATGTTTGGGTGGTACGGGTCTTTTTGTATTGCCTGTAGAGGTTCTTCTTCTCTCGGTTGGCTTGTGCTCACTCTTGAGACCACCAAGGGGTTGCCGACCGCCTGCCTGAGGAAGATTGCGGAATGTAAGCTTCCGCTGCCGAGATGACGACTTGCTGGAAGAAGCAAAAAGCATCATCAACAGTCGGAAATCGGTTATTGAAGGGAGAAAGAGTGAAGCTGTGGGCTGATAAAAAGGAGCCCACTCCGCTCGATTCATAACGCCAGCTGGAGTTAGGTTTTTGCATTGGGCTTGGTACAAGCTCATTTTAAAGCTATTGGGTGAGATCACGTGCCGGATAAATAATCAAAGCGGGACCAGGTTAAGCGATCCATAAGAGAATGGGAACAAAAGGCAATATCCGAATACTAAGAAAGAATTTGTGTATCTAAACGCTCATATGGAGGCAGTCCTGTAAGAAGGTGACACGGAAAAGTGCGTTAGGAGATCTTCAAGGATCTTGGACTTAGACGAAGTCAGAGTCGCCCCATAAGGGTTGCTGGTCTCCTAGTATAACGACAGGAGTAGGAGAGCTGTTTTAAAAAAGATCATCTTAGTCGACCTTAGTTAATTCCTTACTCGGAGCCAAAGTATATTGAGGAATTCATGCTGCTGCTGCAATTGAAGTTTAGTTTGGAGAGGATTGTGGAAATAGGGGACAGATTGGTGGAATGAGCATTCGTGCTCCTCTCTTATCATTATTTAACCTCTTTCTATTGAGGTTAGCGGCCGATTTTATATTCCGACGGCTTGAAAAGAAGTCGCGATGATATAGTCGAAGTTCCTGCAAACATATGCATTTTGGTGTACATATGTTTATTAGTTGAACAAGTTCTTCAAAATTAGAATAGTAGCCACGACAATTCCATTGAAGGAAAGTGGCCATGCTGTATTGTTGTAAATGTTATGATGATGATCTTTTTGAGACAATTGTCTCTATGTGACTAGGGGTAGTATTGGAGGTAGATTCAGATGAAGAGGAAAGGCTGAGACGTGGATCTCGACGAGGAGGAACAACTGGTAAAATCCTGGTGGTAAAGAATAGTCATACAACGGAGATTTGGGTTGTACGACTGCTTTTGGGAAGGAGTTTTCAGTAGTATTTGGTGGGGGGGCTTCACCATGAATACGGGATAAGTTGAGTTCAACCGAATCCATATTATTGTATGGGTTTGGTTGGTCGTTGGAAGAGCAACCGAAATGCTGATGTTTATTAATGGGAGCAGTATCAGTATCTGCCAAACAAGCAGATTCAGAAATGTGTGAGGGATATGAAGTTGTCTCTGTGGAAATGGGGAAGGAAGGTGTCACCGGAAGGGTGTCATCTTTATGAGAATGTGTTGGGGTTACGAAATTGGGTTCCAATATAGGATTTGTTGGATTGACAAGGTCCGATATTGGAGATTTTGCCAGTAATAGGAAGATTCAGAAGAGCTAGAATTATCTTGCAGACTATTAGAAGGTTGATTGGTGGGTTGATCAACAGCTGGTGATTATTTGAGTGACAATCTGTTGAAGACCCATTGCTTTTGTCTCTGAGTAGATTTGATGGCGAGGTCTTTCTGAGTTGTATTTTTACATCTGAGTGTTACTGTGTTTTTGTTTAAAAATTCGGATGCTCTTATATTTTAACGAATAACTTATAGCTTGGCGACGTATTTTTTCGTGTGTGTTTAGGAAACATCTTTTCTTAGGGATTTGGTATAGTGGGAGCGATATTTAAGGGACAAAGAACCAACCTATTGCATAAGTTTGGTGAACCCTATTTGGTAAAGTACGGACAGTGTGGGTTGGCATGAAATGTTTTCCAAATTTTGTACTGGATGAACCAGTTTAGTTTCATTGCTGGATTTGTTGAGAGCTAGTGCTCGGATAGGGTTGTTGATTTGGCTTTTATGGGCGGGAGATGAATCAAGGGCTGCTTTCGTTACTATTTGAGGAGCTTGGCCGTGTGGGCCACAAAACAGGCAGACAGGTTGTTTAGTAACTGCCTGAGTTCACTGGAATTTAGGAGAAGAGTTCTGGTAGGATGGGGTTGTGTTGGCTGTTTAACCCGCGGAGGCGTAATGGTAGTCTGTATTGTGCGTAAGATTGACTTTATTTGTGCCTGTGATATTTTGGATTGTTTTATGTGGATATTTTGTGTGATGAGCTAGTGTATAGCATCTCTCCTGATCAATTTTTGTATGGTACATAAATTCTAAACCCTCCTGTTCAAAAACAGGGTAGACGGGCATTTGTAGAAAAGAAAGCACTATGTTGGGTCCTCCACGAGTTTCTACAGTTTAGGAGTATTTTCACAATGATGTGTGAAATAATTCTCCGCAGATTGGGCATATGTCATCCGGTCCCTACAGTATTTTCGGGAATGACCAAACCGTTGACATTTGAAACAACGTCTGGGTCGAGGGATAAAAGTGCGAACACTGTGACTTGTAAACCCTATTTTCACCTTTGTAGGTTGGATAAGGGGTATTAAAGGTCAGCAGCAAACGAGGATTTGGTTTGTCAGGCGAATCCCTACGAAGGGTGAAAATACTATAAATGTTTTGTTAGGGAAAAAAATCTTTGCTTGATGGGAGATTTTTTCCATTATGACAGTTAAATCTTATGTCTTTTTGTCATAAACAAAAAATGATACCTTTAGATGATGTTTCTTGTATCGGTCAGGGAGTAGAAATAATAATGAATGTTTGCGAGAAGATGTTAACGGATGACGAATGGAACTTTGATTTCGGTTGGCAGCTTGTAACGAGAATGGACCCATTCTCATTAATGTGACTGGAGGGTTTTCAACTCCTAAAACTTTTTCAGGGGCATCGCTGAGAAAGGAATGAGTTCTGTTGCTCAAGTAAAAGCTTTTGGGGGTAAGTGATCGCAGTATTATGATGATATCAGAATGATGTGTTCTGCTGGCTTTCCTGGTGAGGGTGCAGCATATGAGTAAACGAGTGAGAACGGACTATGACGGCGGGGGGCAACTTTGCGGATTTTGCTCGGACCATTTGGGGCACCTGGTGTTTTGGTTTGCTAGTCGACGAATTCGTCTGAAATTATGCAAAGGACCCTCACGGTGTAGGAGAAGAAAGTAAAGCATAGGTACCTTGGTCTTAGAATTAGTAGGGACCACGGTAAGGTCAGGCTGGGAACCTGACAGATGGTAATTGTTGTTGATTTGTTTTTCTCACCTTGGTTTAAATACGTTTTTTATTTAAAAACTTTTCCATAAAAAAATTTTAACCACAAACTTCGTCTCCATGAATGAACATTGTAACAATAAAGCATATGAGACATAAACGTAAATAAACAGGATGGGTGGAAAGGGCCGTATATTTCATAGGAAGCGGATAATCCTTCTACCACAACAGGTCAGCAGTCCAAGAGACCCACACCAAACACCCGGACCCCACCCGTAGGGTGGCTGTGGCTGTGGCTCGGAAGATCCTCCCTGAACTCTACGTTGGTGACCCACCCGTGTACCGCAAGGCACCTTATATCTTCACGTAATGCCCGAGATTTTAAACCAAGGTGTAGAACAGCCTCCTCGCCAGTTAGCTGAAGGTTCGGGTTCCATACAATTGGCGTCCCAGTTAGAGGTGAGCTTGAAATGACCAGTTTTTCACTGTAACCTCATACCACGGGAAAGGACAGTATTGGGTGAACTTGAAAACTGCCATGCGGGGAGAGGCACCGGATAGCTCGTGGG
>JABUQX010037352.1:27500-30380 GCA_015478945.1 Trachelipus rathkii | reverse complement strand
ATGTTGAAACTTTTTCAAATGTTAAAAGTGAGTCCACTGTGGATGATGCTGGCCCGAGGGGTGCCCTGGCATTCGAGGAAGGAGAAGTCAGTTAGCGTCATCACATCATAAGAAGAAGATGCGTTAGAAAAAATTCGGGCATTATAAAAGCCGAAGATTACACAGGCCTGCAATGCGAAAAATTTTTTCTATGAATTGTCTTATTCATGGTATTTTGTGTCGCTGAATTCGAAATAAACATCATTTCCTCCATCACGGTAAAGGATTTTTTCACAAATCACGTGTAATCATTTTCTTAGTTATTTTCTTAGTATATATTTATATTATATATATATTATATATATAATTATATATATATAGATATATTAATATTATATATATTACTATATATATATATATATATATAAGATATATATATATATATAATATATAAATTATTAATAAATAAATTCGCACTGCCTATTTTACTCAAAATGGGAAGAAAATCGCCAGCATTTTTAAGCTTTAAATCATCAAGGATTAATAAATAATAAAAGCTCATAAAAGAGCTTGTCAAAAACGCGTTCTCAGTTCGTGTGAAAAATGGCGCTTCGAATGAGATGAGACGTCGTTTTGCAGGAATATTGCCGAATTGCCATAGTGAGAAGAGTTCGTTTAAAAAAACTACGTTTTGCATTTGCACGGTATGTTGGTAAAATTGACCTGACCTCATCACCACAATAGTAATATAATATATATATATATAATAATATATATATATAATATATATATATATAAATATATATATATTTTATATTATATATATATATATATATATATATATATATATATATTATATAATATATATATATATATATATATATATATATATATATATATATTATAATTGCAAAGGGTGGGCACGTTAATGAGAAATTAACGCGTTATTCTGAATCGCTTTGACCAAAAAAATTAGCGGCTTAATCATTAAAAAAAGCGTGGTATCGTAAGGAATTGTAGCGGAAGTTATCGTTAATCGTTAACGTTAACCGTCTTCGAAATGTTTTTTTCCTTTTTTTTTACAGTTATCACCACCACTCACGGGCAGAGCCCTATTCAAGGAGGGTGTGTTGCACGCCTCTAATTTCATCCGCTAGCGCAAATACGCAGATGAACATGAATGCAGGCTTAGAAGGAGGAGCATTAAATCAGCAGTAAACACAGAAGATGGAAGAGAGTTCCCAGACTGATTGGTGCAGGCAAGAAGGAAGCAGCTGCAGCGAAAACTAGCCGGATTACCAATATCTACACAAAATTCGTGCAGAACAAGGCACCCCTTGTGCTACGAGGGCGTCGTAAAGGTTGTGGTACGCGAGTGGTAAGTTCCTCGAACACCTGCCGCTGCGATACCTTAGAAAAGAGATAAAGCACCAAACATCGCGTCGCAAAGATAGAGGGTCAAGTGAACTGAAAGTACATAACAGTTTACAAGCCTTTCTGGGCTTTGACTCGACCCGTTCAAAAAGCCGCGGTAAAAAATAGAGCCCCCCATGATATGAGAAACAAGCTACTCTGATACAAGCGGCGGCATGAGACAGTTGTATAGCTGGAGTAACTGAAAAGAGGAAACAAAGTCTCGCAGTCTAAACGAGCTCCTAGTTTCTTGAGGCCGCCCTAGCAACCGTTGTGAGGTGAGGTTTCCAAGACATTTTTTTATTTATGTTAAGCCCAAGGATGTTCATATTGTCAACAGGAGAGACGAGAGAACCGTCAAAAGAGATAGGAAAGTTAGAAGGTATTTTAGAGAGGGAGATTTGTAGAAGTTGGTTTTTAAAGAATTGGAATTTTCACAAGTTTGAGACTACCCAACCCCAAATTCTATCTATTTATCAGCGAAATAGAGATCGGAAAGATTAAGACGGAGGCAATTTCTAGAAGTAAAAGATGGAGTAGAATGAAAAGTGAGTTGAAGATCATGAAGGTCGAGTCATCGCATTAGTGAGTGGATAGCGTTAGATGTGCAGGAGAAGATCATAATGAAAAGTAGGAATAAAGTAGGAGATAAGACGAAACCCTGAGGAACACCACTATTGACAGAAAAAGAAGAAGTCGCTCCATCAACCAGAGCCGATGTTTAGCGACTGAACAGAAAGCTTAGACATAAGTAAGCAAAGAGAGGAAGGAAACCCAAAGGAGGGGGGAGAGCAGTGACGCGTGCCGTACCCGGTCAAATGCTTTGGATGTGTCAAGCGCCACTACGCAAGTCTTCCCGTATGATTCCTTCAAAGCGACAAAACCATAAATCGGTTAAATAGGAAAGTATATCGCCAGTAGACCTTGAACACCAAAAGCCGTACTGGCGATCGGAAAGAATAGAACGAGATTCCAGATTTCAAAGATCTTAGATAGAATACAAGTGAGAGCTATAGGGCGATAGTTAGAAGTATCAGAGCGGCTTCCTTTTTTCGGAATAGGTTGGACATGTGCGTGCTTCCCACAAACTCGGGTTTTATCCAACCCTGGGTTAAACATTACTAAACGGGATAATAACCGAGTAAAGATAAACACATTTTGAAAGCCATTGAGTGGAGCGTTTAAGAAAATTTTGAAAAAAAAAAAAGTTTATCTCTTATCGAAATCGAATCTAATACAATTTAAAATCTGATAAGAAAATATTTTACAAACTCGTGAATTAAGGTAACGGTTAACGGATGTAGGGGAAAATTTTAACTCGTTAACGTTAATTCACAAATGTAACTCGTTAATAGTCCGTTACTTCTTTTCGAAAAAATTAACGAGTTAATTAACGGATTAAAGCTTTAACGCGTTAATGCCCACCTTTGTATAATATTATATATATATATATAATATATATATATATATAATATATATATATATAAT
>JABUQX010037352.1:0-2500 GCA_015478945.1 Trachelipus rathkii | reverse complement strand
TTATTAATATATAATATAATATATATATATATATATATATATATATATATATGTATTATATGTATATATACTGTATATATATTGTATTTATTGTATTTGTATTTTATTTTTAACCCACACTTTTCCCGCTTGAGCGGTGGTAGTGGCTACGTACAGCCTCTTCACTCAACACCCCCCCTCATCTCGCCTCACCCCATGCTCCTCCACCCCACTCTATCTCTCCGCCAGCACCCTACCCTCTTCCTCCCTCATCCCTCCTCCTCCAGCATCTCCTTTATTCCATCCATCCATCTCCTTCTTGGTCTCCCCCTCCCTCTCCTTCCTATCCCCTCCGCCCCCAAACTCTCCTAACCACTCTCTGTTCCTCCATTCTCACTAGATGCCCATACCATCTTAACATTCCCTTCTCCGCTCTTTCCACCAACCCATTCCTCCAATCACATCTCTCCCTCACCACCCTATTCCTAATCCTCTCCCTTCTGCTAACCCCACAAACCGCTCTCAACCCCTTCATCTCAAATACTTCCAACTTCTTCCTGGACCTGGCATTCAACCCCCACGTTTCACACCCATACAACACCGCTGGTATACAAATTTTTTCAAACATACTTATCTTAACTTTCTGTGATAAATCCCCCCCTTTCCATAATTCTCTCAGACCACTCAAAGCTCTCATTCCCTCTCCTACTCTATGTTCTATCTCCTCCTTCATCCCTCCCCCCTTACCCAAATCCATCCCTAAATATCTAAAAATCTTTACTTCTTCCAATACTACACCCCCTACTCTAACCTCTAACCCCTCCCCCTCCTCTCTTTCTTCCTCCTCAAACACTAACACTTTACTCTTACCTGGATTTATTTTAAGCCCCTTTTGTCCACACATTCTCTCAAACTCCCTCACCAAATACCTCAGCCCTTCCGCGTTCTTCGCCACTAGGGCAGTATCGTCCGCAAACAGTATCATGTTCACTTCCCTTCTTTCATTCCCATTCATCAATTCCACCCCCCTCCCCTCCCTCACCATTCCTCTGCAAACACTCTCCATAAACAAATTGAATAGCCACGGCGACATTACACACCCCTGCCCTCAAATCTCTCACCACCCCAAACATCTCACTCTCCCCTCCTAATACTCTCACACACATTCTACTATTCCTATAAAAGGCCCTAATACCTTTACCTAATTTACCCCCCACTCCATTTTCCTCCAATACCCTCCACAATTCACCCCTCTTTACTCTATCATATGCTTTTTCTAAATCTAAAAAACACCCATACACTTTCCCTTTCTTCTCTATACTTTTCTCCACAAGCATCTTAGTGTAAACACTTGGTCCACACACCCTCTTCCCTCCCTAAATCCTCCTTGTTCTTCCCCATTCCCCCCTCCGTTAAACCTCTCACTCTCTCAATCAGTATTCTCCCATACACTTTCCCTACCACACTTAAAAGACATATACCTCTATAATTCCCACATTCCATCCTATCCCCTTTCCCCTTATACAGGGGAACCAAACAACCATCCTCCCAATCCTGTGGTACCTCACCACTCCTCCAACATATATTATATAACCTATACAGCCATTCCTCCACCCCTATACCTCCCTTCTGCAACATTTCCATTCTCACACCATCCAGACCTGCGGACTTCCCTTTTTTTCCTTTATTCAAGGCCCTAATAATTTCCTCCATTTGTATTTCATCCTCCCCCTCCCCCCCCCCCTTCACTCTCCCTCTCTCTCCTCTCTCCTCTCTCTACCTCCCCTCCCCCACCCACTTCATTCAATAAACCACTAAAATACTCCCCCACCCCTTCCTCCCCCTATCCTCTCCCCCTATCCACCCCCCATCTCCTCCCTTAATCCTCTCCCCCAATATATACTTATCTTCCTTTTTTTATTTATTTCTTTCCAGAACATCTTGCTCCCCGATTCAAAATTTTCCGTCACTTTTCTACACCATTCATCTTTTGCTCTTCTCTTCGTCCTCTCCACCGTCCTCTTTGCTTCCACTCTAACCCTTCTATATTCCTCCCAGCTTTCCTCTCTCCTACTTCCCAACCATTTCACATAAGCCTCCTTTTTCCTTTTCACCACCTCCTTCCCCTCCTCACTCCACCATTCACTCCCTTTCCTTCTGCTTGCACCCACCCTTTTTACTCCACATACCCTTCTAGCCTCTTCACATACTGCCTCTTTAAATCTCATCCACTCCCCCTCCACCTCCCCAAATCCCGTCCCTCTCACGTCTCTCCACCTATCCTCCATACCTCTCCTAAACTCCCTCTTACACACTGTCTCCTCCAATTTTTCAACCTTTATCACTTCTACTCTCCTCTTTTCTCCCCTTTCCCTAACCATCACCTCTCCTCCCACCCTTATCCTAGCAACCACCAAATAATGATCCGATATCCCCCTCCCCGCCCCTCTAAATACATTTACATCTAATAATCTGCCTCTATCCTTCCCATTTACACACACATAATCCAGTACCGCCCTCC
>JABUQX010037351.1:17500-20383 GCA_015478945.1 Trachelipus rathkii | reverse complement strand
TGAAATAGAAATGAAATTCTTGAAAAAGCATTCAGTTGCGAGTGACCCTGCAGATTGGAACTGGAAGGATACTTCAGAAATAGAGATAATAAAAAGCAGCTTCATATTCTATGGTCCAGAACTACCTATTCATAAAAAGGCCATTTATACTTTAACGCATTTCAGGGTTATGAAACCTTCAAAAATATAATACAGAAAATTTAAAAATAAAAAATAAATATAGAAATAATAAATAATATAATAATTAGATAATATAATATGATAATGAAGAAAATTTAAAAATAAAAAAAAATAAGCTATATAAAGATAATATAAAATAATAATAATACAAAATAGATAATATAGTATATATATATTCTTTCTTTCTTTCTTTCTTTCTTCCACCTTCCTCTTGCCCCAAGATTTGGGGGTAAGGTGCTGTACAAGCATCGGAAAAGAAAAAGGCAGTAGGAGAACATGACAAACGTCGAAAGAAAGGCCCAGCCTTACCGCCCCCTCTGTGCCATTAATTAGTGAGAAGCTCGTCACAGACAGATAATCCACCCTAGAGCATCATGGGACCGCGACGGACCCCTCACTATGGTAAAGTCGTCAATGTAAGGGTTCATCCCCTGGCCCAGGTGGCCACAACCATGCCCCCATACAAAAACCCCGCCATTCTCTCCTATTATGCACCTTTTATTCTCGCCTCTCCAAAATCACATTTCTCTCTTCAGACATTCGCTGTCACCGACTTCAATCCACTTTCTGTCGTCTCCCACCGGTGTCGTTCCCAAACACACTCACCACGTTATACATCCGCTTACCAACCTACTATCATTCATCCTTTCCACATGACCGAAACCACTTCAACATACTTTCATTTATTCTCTCATTGTACCCCTTTCTTCACACCACACCACTCTTCACCATCGCTTCTTCCTCATTTTATCAATTTCTTCTCACACCTAGCACACCCCTAAGATTGTCCATCGGAACACATTGTACCTTTAGAATTCTATACTTCTTATTTCCAGACCATAGTCTCACTACCATACAATAACACAAAGGTTAACAACATACCCTCATGTAAAGCCCTAGCACACTCAAGACTTAGTCCCTTTGCATTACCAACGATTTAATTGCACCGCCACCTTCCTGCCATTCACAACTGTCCTACTACACTTCTGCATCGTCCGTTCCCTTTCTCATCCAACATATACCCTAAAATATTAACTCAGGACACTGTTGTTCTAGCTGCTGCACCATCTAAAACATAACTTCACATGAGGGTGTCCCACTCACAACCATAACTTTACTCTTATCCACGTTTACTTTCAAGCCCCCTCCCTTTTTCACACACTGCCAAATCTCTCTATCAATCCTCTCAAACTCTCTTCAGATTCGCCACACAGAACAAATCATCCGCATATAATAGGTAGGGCACCCTCCACTTCTCTCCATTCTCCCCCATTCTAACACCATTTCCTGCCCATCCCCACCTCAAATTCTTTCATAAAACCCCACCATATACAAAATTAATAACCAAGGAGACATAACAACATCCCTGCCTCACTCCGCTATGAATCCTAAACCAATCACCATTACACCATTTATCTTACACACGCTTCACTATCGTCATACATACTTTTGATTCCATTCAGAAGCCTACCACCAACACCATATATCACTAACACCTGCATAGAGCTTCCTATTAACTCTATCATACGCCTTTTGCAGAAATCCATAAACTAAATACAATTTATTCTTTTGCTCCCTCATTTTCTCAATCATTTGTTTCAATGTTAAAGATTTGATCCACACATCCTCTACCAACTCCTAAACGCACCTGTGTTCTTCACCATCAGTCCCTCAGTCACTCGACGCACTCTTTCGACCAAAATACCAGCATATACCTTCCCTACAACACTCAATAAACTTATTCCCCTATAATTTCTACAGTTCCCCTTTTCTCCCTTAACCCTTATACAAGGTAACTATTACCGCCTCTCCTCCCAATTCCCTTGGAACTTATACCCTCCATAAAACGCTTTATTACACAACTTCCAAATCCAATCAATCACCATCTCGCCTCCGCTCTTGATCATTTCACTAGTAATTTCATCTATACCTGCAGATTTACCATTCTTCAACTTTCTCACCCTACCCATTACCTCCTCCTTACTAATAACCTCATCCCCAAAATACCTATCTTCTTGCCCATTAAAACCGCACACATTCACTAACACCTCATCATTACTGTTAATATAGTGTTAATTTTTTATAGTGTTCTTGCAGTTATGTGTTTTTTTTTTTAAATCATAGTTAAAGTTATATTTTTATATATATATATATAATATATATATTATATATATATATTATATATATATATAAATTATATATATATGATATAATATTATATATATATATATAATATATATATATATATATATATATAAATATATATATATATATATATATATACTATCGTCATACATTACTTTTGATTCCATTCAAAGCCTACCACCAACACCATATATCACTAACACCTGCCATAACGCTTCCCTATTAACTCTTATCATACGCCTGTTGCAAATCCATAAAACCTAAATACAATTATTTATTCTTCTCCCTCATTTTCTCCATCATTTGTTTCAATGTAAAGATTTGATCCACACATCCTCTACCACTTCTAAACGCACCTTGTTCTTCACCAATCAGTCCCTCAGTCACTCGACCACTCTTTCGACCAAAATACCCAGCAATATACCTTCCCTACAACATCAATAAACTTATCCCCTATAATTTCTACAGTTCCCCTTTTCTCCCTTACCCTTATAAAAAGGTACTATTATCCGCTCTCCTTCCAATCCCTTGGAAACTATACCCTCATAAACCTTTATT
>JABUQX010037351.1:10000-12500 GCA_015478945.1 Trachelipus rathkii | reverse complement strand
GGCTTAGTAGTTGTTGCGGAGGTCTGGCAGTATACTGCACACCCATAGTCCAATTTCGATCGAATTAGGCCGATGTAGAGACGAAAAAGGGACTTGCGATCAGCACCCCAAGATTTTGAGGCGAGATGACAAGTTGTTTTCAGGTGTTTAATATGCGGTGCATATAACAGAAAAAATTTATGCATAAAAAATAATGAGAAAATAGATTAGAGAAGGGGTAATTCAAAGATTTTAGTTAAATTTACTATAAAAAAATTAATTGTATATTTACATTGAATTTGAAGGAGATTATAGATAATTAAAATTATTTATTTATAGGAAATTTTTATATAAGGGGGAATAGAATCTCTTCTCTAGTTTGCTGATTTCCTTCTTTCTGTTGACCAAATTGCTTCCTATTATTGCCAAATCCTGAGCCAATCCTTTTCTGAAAGGATAGGATTTTTTAGGCTCTTCTAATATTATTATTATATTATATTATATTATTATTATTATTATTATTAATTGATATTATTATTATTTCTATTATTTACTATTATTATTATGATTATTATTATATAGTTCAAAAAAAAAAAAAATGAATTCAAATTATATTTATGTTATTTCATCTATTAGTAAGCAAATTAGTTAATATTTAATGTTAGATCCGCTTTCACCTCTAGTCTCATTTATACAAATGATGTGAGGACCAAGATTGGAGCTAGTCGCATACAAAACCCAGTCTTTAAAAAATGATCTCACCTTTGTTGGAAGTTTCCAAGTAGGAAACTGAATTACATCTTCTGTATGGTAATATGGTTAAACAAAAAATGATGGGGCCCTCTTCTAAGCTGGCCTTCTTATCTTATACATGGGGTAGTAGGTCCCAATCCAGATTTTCTTTTTATCTCAAAAACAATAAGATATTATATAGTATTTTATTAGGTATTATTATTTTTATTATCAGTGGCCACTGACTTGTTGATGATTCTTTAATAATATGTTTGTTATTGCCTAAATAGGCAGAGCAAAGAACACAAGTCTTGCTCCTTTAGATGTATATTAGGGTCTGGCACTCTGCCAATCCTAATTTTTATTGCAAATCACTTTCTTGCATCATTTTTTGCAGAGCTGGCATGATTCGGGCTTTCGCTTGAGGATTCATTTATAGTAAACAAACCAGCAAGTGAAATGGGATCAAAAATAAATTTTTTAAGTTGTTCACTAAAAAATTTATTTTTATATTTAATTTTTATTATTATTTAATGTTATTTTATAACAGAATGAATAAATAAATAAATTTCATTCATATTAATTTTTTTTTATTAAGAAAAGGTCATTATTTCAAATCTTCAACTTCCAGTGGCCATAATAATAAAAATAATTAAAAAAAAAAAATAACAAAAAAAATATATAAATATATAAAATAAACATATATATTATATAAGGTATATCATACATTATATAATATATATTTTTGACAGCATATGTTAAGTGGTCATTTAGAATGAGTCCTAGAAATTTGACCTGTGAAGTAACAGGAATGGGCGAACCATATAAGGTTAGGTTCGCTGGAAGAAGGTGGCAAGTTCTTCGATTCCCTTTTTTCTTAAAAAGCAGTGCTGAGGTTTTTTGGGAGAAAAATGGAAGCCATTGGAGTTACCCCATTGTGAAATATTCTCAGTAGCTAGTTGAAGTTGCCGTTCTTGAAAAGTGATCAACATAGAGAGAAAAAATTGACAGTCGCTAGGATAAAAGTAACGATATCATTAAATCCGAGAGCAAATAGTAGTACACTTAAAACACTACCCTGCGGAACGAATTCATCTAGAGTAAAGTGGCGTGACAGAATAGAAGAGCACCGAACCTGGATAGATCTGTTTGACAGCAGACATTTGATGAAAAGAGGGAATTGTCCGCGGAAACCGAGCGAATGGAGTTTAAGGAGAATCCCAGTTCTTCACGTTGTGTCGTAAGCTTTTTCAAGGTCAAAAAAGACACCAAGAACCATCCCACCAGTTGAGAAGGCTTGTCGAATGTCATGGTCTAGTTTTACCAAGAGGTCCGCAGTCGAACGATTTTTGCGGAAACCGAACTGGAAGTTTGAGAAAGCTTGGCGGCTCCAGAACAGAGAGAAAGCAGCCAGAAACCATTTTCTCCATTAATTTAGAGGAATGACAGGTCAGCGAAATTGGTCTTTGATTGTCCGTCAACTTCGGGTCTTTGCCAGGTTTGGGGATAGGAATTACAAAAGTTTGTTAGTCCAAATAAATGGAAAAGAAGATTTCTATCCAGATTCTGTTTATTTTAGAAGTCCAGCAAAAAAATGCTGATTCCGAGGATGAATATGACGGAGCATGATGTACGAAATCATGTCTGGACCAAGAGCACCGTCTCTGCTATTCGCCAATTCAGTTTGATACTCTGCAAGTGTAAAAAGACAGCTGAAAAGTTTGGCAGTGCTGTATCAGTTCTCAGTTTTTGAAAGGCTTCAGGGTAGCGGAAAGAACTCGAGTGGCTA
>JABUQX010037351.1:0-2500 GCA_015478945.1 Trachelipus rathkii | reverse complement strand
CCTTTTACCCCTGGGTGCGACACATCGTGAATGGTGTGAAATACCTTTCTGCGCATGGGGGTTGGTACGACTGGACGAGGATGTGCGGAAGAGACGTCGCATAGCAGAGGCGGAAAACCAAAAATTTCTACAATTTTAATGTCGTAAGAAGAAGCAGGAGGAAAAACAATCTCTTCGAGTTGCTGCAAGCGAGCCATTTCGACGAAATCGATGTCAGGTAAAGGAGAGATGGCGTTAATTCGGGATAGAGCGTCGGCAGGAATATTGTCTTTACCTTTTATATGGCGAATATCAGTGGTGAATTGTGCAATAAATTCCAGGTGGCGGGCTTCACGAGGGGACTGTTTAACTGTGGAAGCTGTAATGGCATGCGTGATGGGTAAATGATCAGTTACGACATGGAATTCCCGACCATCTATGAAATAACGGAAGTGCTTAATAGCTAGATATATTGCTAGAAGTTCTCTACCAAATGCGCTGTACCTTGTTTCAGGCGGCTGGAACTTTTTAGAAAAGAAGGCTAATGGACGCCATTCGTTATCAATGAACTGTTGCAGCACGGCACCTGCTGCGAAATCTGAAGCGTCTGTGTTGATTCTAGTCGGGGCTGTGTCGGATGGAAATATAAGTAACACAGAAGAAGCAAGGGCTTCTTTGATGGCGGTGAAGGCATTAGTTGCTTCGTCGTTCCAATCTACAGTGACAGAAGCAGCCGATCCTTTACGTGGATGCTTAAGAAGTGCGTGAAGAGGAAGGAGAATTTTTGCGGCAGACGGAATGAAGCGATGGTAAAAGTTCACCATGCCTAAGAAACGACGAAGTTGACGCTGTTTGACGGGTTTCGGGAAGTCACGAATCGCTGCCACACGATCCTCAAGAGGACGTATACCGTCGGCAGAGATTGTATGTCCGAGAAAGTTTAGGGATGAAACTCCGAATTCACATTTGGAAGAGTTGATGCATAGACCAAATTCGCTTAGTCTGGTGAAAACTTGCCTGAGATGTGAAGTGTGTTCTTCTGGAGAAGCACTGGCAATCAATAAGTCGTCTATGTAGGCGAAGACGAAAGGTAAACCGCGTAATACTGAGTCTAGAAGACGTTGAAATGATTGACTAGCATTTCTTAAACCGAATGGCGTTCGAAGAAATTCGTAAAGACCGAAGGGAGTGATAATGGCAGTCTTAATGAATGTCGTCCGGATTGACGGGAATTTGAAAAAATGCTGAAATTAAGTCAATTTTTGAGAAGATGGTACAGCCAGAGAGATGGGATGTGAAATCCTGTAAATGGGGTACATTATAACGGTCCGGGCGGGTGATCGCATTCAGGCAGCGATAGTCGCCGGTTGGGCGGTAATCTCCATAGGTTGAGTACATAGCAAAGGAGAGGGCGTAATTCCGGACTTTGAAGTCGGATGATGACCCTTCCTAAGAGAGATCAATTCAGCTTTGCCGCATTGAGTTTATCCGTGCAAGACGTCGAGCGTGCAGAGAATGGAGTTTCTGCCGTACAGGTTTCAAAATGTGATGAAACAACATTTGTGTTTTGACTGGAGGAAATTTGGAGACTGGAGAGAGAAGCTCAGGAAAAAAATCGGTAATTAATAATGATTCAAAAACTACTATTAGATGGAGAAAGAAAGGATGTATGCCACTGCCATGGATGCGGAAATAGACAAACGTGATACAAGCGGATATAGAGAATATGTCATGTCTCAAACCAGTACATAATAATGCGGTAATGATAGATATCATGATCAAAAAGAAAGGATTGAAGTTGTCGACCAGAAAGTACACAAAAGCACAATATATCCGAATTGAGTAAAGTGACGGCAATATCGTGAGCTCCCCAATAATAAAGTCACAGAGGAACGAGAGCGTTAAATGGAGTCGTAATTGGATAACCAATAAAAGTGGATGGTAGTGCCGTTGAGCGGCGGTAAGAGCCAACCGCATGCTTCTGCGGCAGCATTGAGTTTTTCCGAGAGATGGAACGTGGATACACAGCTAGATTGACAAGCTCCCAGAATCTAAACGAGATAAGATAGCTTTGAGTAGAGAACAAGGATTCGTAAACCACAAAAGTAGGTTGACGCTTTTCAGAAAGCACGCCAAAAGAATCTGAAACGTCAGTGATGTATGGAAATATTTAAAATTGGAGGAAACAATACAAAGAACAAAAATTAAGACAAGTACCGTTGTTGCTCCAAACGCTTAAGTAGAAATTTTCTAACACAAATGCCTAGAAACTGAATAATAGTGAACGAGAAAAATAAGAAATACCAAAAGCCTTGAGAAAAGTAAAAAACTGGTGAAGAAAGAAGGACGAACTGGCGGTGAAAAGGGAAGTAGGTGAGCGACGATATGAACGTCATGCTGAGTTGGAGGCGAGAAATAAGACACATATGTAAGCAGAAGCAGAAATAAGTGTTTGAAGACATTGGGGGGAGCTGGGGTATGAATTAGGTGTGATAAGGATGATTGAGAATCTCTCTCTTTT
>JABUQX010037350.1:0-24217 GCA_015478945.1 Trachelipus rathkii | reverse complement strand
TACGTTGTACTCTCTCTAGCATATCTAAGTTTTTTTTTAAATAAGAGGCCCAAACTTGTGCACAATACTCTATTACTGGCCTAACAAAGCTATTATACAGTTTACTTATTACTTCCTGCTCTTGTAAACAACATTGCGATTTATCATGCCCAGCATCTTATTAGCTTTATTTTCTAGCATTTCCAAGATATTTTGCACAACTTTCAAAATTATGCTTATAATCACACCTAAATTCTTTTCTTTGTCCACAGACTCGAGCCAATTCCCCATTCATATCGTAGTTAAAACTTTTTATTTGAGTACTCTGCGTGAGAACCTTACACTCTTTTACTATTAAAATTCACTTTGCCACTTATCTGCCCCACCCAAGAATTTATCAAGATCATTTTGAATCTTTATGCATCCTTCACTATTCCTTACTGAGGTGGCCACTTAGTATCATCTTGCAAACTTAGAAAAACCTTGCATTAGTCCCTGGCTAAATCATTTATATATTATGAGGACACTACGTGGCCCAGCACTGCACCCTGTGGGACACCACTCTTCACTTATTTCCCCATTGATGATTATTCCCCATTTAGTTGTTTACACTGTTTCTATTTCGCCAACCACTCTTTACATCCCAAAGCCATTGTACCACTCACCTAACACAATCTGCAATAACTTTTTCATCAGCCTTATGTGGGGAACGTTATCAAAAGCTTTTACTAACGTCTAAATATACAATATCAACTGGATCCCTTCGGTCAATGCAGTCAGTAACGTATTCCATAAATTCTAAAAGGTTTGTCCTAACAATGACCTACCCTTTCTGAAACCGTGCTTGGAGTCGTTTACAATACCTTGTTATCTTTCTAAATATTTCTCTAAATGACCTTTCAGTAACTTTTCCGAACCTTTACAACCAGAGAATGTTAAGCTAACTGGCCTATAATTTCCAAATCTTCTCTTACTACCTTTCTTATAAATAGGCCACCACATATGCTGTTTTCCATCATCCTGGTACCTCACCAATGTTATAGATCGCTTAAAATCAAATTCAGTGCCTTTGCAAAGCTTGATCTACCCTCTTTCAGAATTCTACCCTATATCCCATCAGGCCCTGCAGCCTACCTGGGATTCAATATGGCTCTAATAAACGTTTAATATCTTTTACGTTAAATTCAAATTCTGTAAGGTCTATTTGTCTACATAGCATACAGAAACTATTAGTCTCCAAACTATTATCTAATCTTTCCTTCAGTAAACACTGAAGCAAAATACAGCATTGAAATTCAATCCCAACTCCTTATCTGACTCACTAAATTTTCATCAATTTTAAGGGTAGGGTTTGGGTAAAATTTACTTTTAAATGTATAAAAGCTAAAAAACTTACTTCAGGTTCTTATACTATTCCTTGCTAAATAATTCTGCCTCTCTCTTTGCCTTCCTGATTGATTGGTTTAAGCTTCGTTTCTATTTCCGTATTAATTTGTTCTAAATCATCTCCTATTACTACCCAATTGAATATTTTAAAACATCTACCTTTTCATTAATTATCTCTTATCTCTCTATTCCACCAAACAGGTTTATTCTCCTTCAACACCCAATGGGTGTATCTTTACGTGATAACTTATCATTTTAAAAATTTGCTTAAAATGTTCCACATGATAAACAGTTTTGGTCTTTTAAACTCTTTATCCCAGTCAATTTATACTAAGCATGTCTCGTAAATGGTAAAACCACCATTTTCGGAAATCTAAGATCCTTTCCTAATTAACTTGCAATTTGGGGCCCAGAATATCACATTCATATAAATCTAAATATATATTATGGTCACTAAGTCCTAAATTCTCCTCACTCTAACCCTCATCCACCATACTTCATCGTTAGTTAATTTAAGTCTAACAGTGCAGTGTCTTGTGGGTTTCATGGACCATCTGGCACAAAAAGAATTATCTTGTATACAATTTATAAATACTGAACTACTATGGTCGATTATAGACAAGGAATCCCATTTAATGCCAGAAAATTAAAATCACCCATTATCACTATACCTTTTTTTCTTTACTTTGGCATGCTGTCTCAATTTCTCTTCTACATTTCTGAGTCTAATTCTTGACTCTGGCCGAGAGGTCTATAAAATGCCCTATACTCTATATGACTTTATTAAACATAAGGTATCTATTGATATGATAACAATACCAAGGGATTTATAAAGTCAGTCACTTAATACAGATTGAATATTGCTTTTAATTAAACAAAGCGCCCACACCACCACCCTTCTTTCCTCTACGCTGGTTATAACTAAAGTGATATCCGTTATTTCATATTTCCTGAAAACGACTCTCCAGACTACATTCTCTCATAACACCCATGCTCAGTTATGCAATAATGTCAAGATTTCATTTATGAGTATAACTAATCAGCTCATCTTTTTTATTTCTAAGGCTATGAAGCATATTGTGTAAAAGCATTTTAGGGATATTCGAAAGCAGAGCAAAACAAAGCGGCCCGCTGGGCCCAAAAAGGCCATACTCCATTTCGCATAATGAATGAAGCAAACTTTCACTCGCACACAATGAAATGGAATTGAGATGATTGATTTAATTCTCATGCAAGGAATATCGCAGCCACAAGGTATATGCAAGTTAAAAAAATTATAGAAAATGAGATTAGTTACCGCGAAGCAAGAAGCAAAGGATAATGGATAATAGATCATCATCAATATTACACTTAATATAATTTAGATTAGTTGCCTATGAGTATTTAAAATAATTAACCAGATGCTTTTAAGGTATGTTAAATGATAATAGAGGTTTTCAATATTATTTAATCTACAAAAATAACCCTATATGACTTTCTGCATTCATACCACATCAACAAGTAATAGAAATTTAAATAAGATAATCCCTCAGTACATGCAAGTTCAGTGCGCTGTCAATCGTTCCAAAATTTCCCAATAATCCCCTTAAAATATAATAGTGTACTATTTAAATTTTTTACAATCTACCATAAACAAAATATATATACTATAATTTCTTTGCTATCGCGTAATGTAACAAAGTTAAATTTTTAACACATATAGAGTACTGTCTATAATGTACTTTATTTAATATCGTATAATATCTGTATATTTCTTATTATTATAAGCACAACTATTGCACAAATAAACTATAAAGACACTGTTTATTATAGTATACTTTTCTTTGTCACTAGCACATAACACAAACCATGGTAATTAGTTTTTAATAGTTTTTCATTAACTGGTTGTACTATATGTTTCCTTTAAAAGTAAAAGTTTCTTTCTTTTGATTCGATACGGTATATATTTTATTAATTTCTACACCGGTTTATAATGTCATAAACCTATTTCAAAGTAGTTCAGAACAAATGCAAATTGGTAAGTCCTAAAAACAGCTAAAGCAATCTGTACTCAGCTGAAACAAGCCCATAACTGGTTTTAAAATCCGTACCCGGATCAATTAAATCCGTAATAGATCAAACAAATCCGCAACTAGATAAAAAAAATCCACAACCAGATGACCTAGAAATATAAAACACTAAATAGAAAATTTATCATAGATTTTCCTAGAGGCCATAAAAGAATCGTTGTAGTAATGAAATGGAACAATAATTGACCTATAAAATGTTAAATGGCTATACTATAGATATTTACTTAATAAAATTTTAATCTCATATATAAATATTTTAATTATTGAATTATAGAATTAATTTTACAACATACCATTAAAGGCCTTATAAATTCCGTAGATTAATAGATTTCGTAGGATAATTTTTCAGTGGAAAGCATATAGAAGAGCAACTTGGACTCAATGATAAGGAACTAAAAATAAACATTTAACTTCTATTAAATTACATAATCATTACTTTCATCATTTGTTGTACTACCAATTACAAGTACTATTTAGCTTCCTTTCTCTAGATGTTAATATTGCTTTGCTTTTAATCTTTAAATATAAATATTTGAAGTTCTGGAGTTCTGTAACATAGAAAGAAAAAGTATGTAGAGATTTTCTCTACATTATCCCCCCACCCGTCACAACGTGACGGAAAAAATTTGTAGCCAGGGGGGGGGGTTTATCTTTCCTGAATTTTCGAATTCCAACCAACACTGGTTAGTATTTAGAAAAAAATAAAAAAAGGAATAACTGAATATAATTTTGGACATACCACGCCCCTAAATTATAAATATTTTAATTATATTAGTAATTTGGTTTCAACCGTACAACCCAACTCAGGAAGCTGCAATTTCCTCTTTCTCTTCTCTCTCTCTTTAATATCTTTGAAAAAATTGTTTTTGCTTCTATTTGTTCTATCGACAATGGCTTTAGATAAGTATGAATTTAGGGAGGTTAGAAGGAATTAGAAGAGAACGGATTTTTATAGCATTATTTACTTTTATACAGTATCATTATTTTACATAAACTACAGGTACGTTAATATTTTGAAAGCGAACAGGATTCATGTTTGATCCATAGAATGGGAAGATCACATTGGATCTCAGTGGACGAAAAAGGATAAATAAGTAAAAGAAAATTAGAAGGGAATAACTTAATAAATCTGGGTGGATTGAATACTATTTGTAGAATTTGGAGAATCCATTTGACTTTTTATAAAGCGTCTGGGGATTCCACGGCTTGGATCTGAGTGGTAAGAGGTAGAAAGCCTCGGAAGAAGGATGTAGAAAAGAAATTTGACAATTTGCAGGGTATTGGAAAACATCATGTGTACGAATCCTTTGGAGAAGGTCCGTTAGGATTTGTGTCAAGTCCGGAGGATCCCACATTGGATCTTAGAAAAATAACGGATCATAGTATTTTAATTTTGTGTTTATTTTTTTTAGACAACAATCACTGTTTAAAAAAGAAAGAAAAAAAAACAAGTTTTGTTAATTTGTGTAAAATTGAAAGTACTTTCAGAAGACTTGAAAAATAGGTTCGTATATTGGACGAAACAGAAGGCATTGAAGAAGAATTAGGAGAATGAGAAGAGAAATTTGAATTATTTGTCGTATTATTATTTTATAGACTCAGGGAATCTGTTTGATTTTCCCAGAGTTGGAAGATTTTGTTGAAATCCAGTATTAAATTTTAGATATCGCAGTGAGTCCTTTAAGCTAACTTAAAGTATCACTGCGGTTTAGTGTTTCTAGGTTCGGTAGTAGCATTAGATGTCTTAGTAATATTTAGAGTGTGGAAGTGATAATTGTCTATGTTAATTAAGTTTGGAGACTGGTGTCAGATTAATCAACAGCTAAGTTATTTAACCCTCATTGTGTACTGGACTGAATTCATTCAAGCACCACTTTTATCAGCTGTTAGTTGATGTTTGCTTTCTTCATCATTGAGATTTTAATGGAGTAGATTCGAAAGATAAGTCAATACGATGAAAGCATCTTCTTTCAGTTTGTCTCATTTTGTTGATTTGGGCTGTCTTTTTAGGCCTTTCCACTTGGGGCATTCAATATCCAAAATGATTTCCTTCACAAATGGACATTAATGTCATTGGATAGAACTGGAGCTTTATGTTTTCCTTTCGAGAACATTATTATTCATGTGAGCCCTATTCTTTTCGCAGTGGCAGACATTTATTCTGTCTCAACATAAGCTTGATCTTGTAAGATGTCCCCCGTTTTCCACAAAACCTACAATAGGGACGAAATTTGCAGGTGCGAATGTCATGGCCAGATTTTTTACAGTAAGTGCAATTAAGGTGGCTCTCAACCTCACCTCTAGACCATGTTGACTGAGGAGGTCTTTGTGGTGTATTATGCTCTTTACTGTAAACTTCATTTTTAGTACAAATATTAGTAGGGTTAGAGTTAGTAGATGATGGGAATGGGAGAATCTCCTGCTGAGTCGTCAGCAGGCGAAAAGCATTTATCAGCTGTGCAAGTACTTGCAATATTTGCTGATTTTGTTGAAGTACTTGCAATCAGTATGTTAGTATTGTTATTGTTAGTAGCTGTGGGGGTTGGACCTTGTGCATGATACATCTCGTTTGTATAACATTGATCATTCGATGGGGATTGAATGACCTGCGGGTGGTTCGAACCCAGGTGGTGGCTTCGGCGAAAATTGAGGCTGATGAGAAGTATAATTAAAATAAGGAATTGAATAAAATGGGGAATTCATTCCTGATGACGTAGTCAAATATATAAAAGGTGTGGATCTGATTCTATAGGGACCTTCCTATTGGGGCAAGGTTGAAATATATCCCCGGGTTGTGACCTAGATGTCACAGAAAAGATATATGTTATTTAAACAAGAGTCATGTGACAGACGCATAGAAAGGTGCAGTCTCTGCCATGATTTTAAAAACAATATTACAAAATAAGGAGGAATGAAGAAGAATGACAAAATGAAAAAATAATTCCATCCGAGAATACTGCGTCTACCAATCATTCGTCTGTGCGTGCCATGCTCAGAATGCTCGGCATCTCAAAGCAAGAAACTACGCTCGTGTAGAAATGTAATTGTGTCAAGCTCACTGGTATATTCAACCGCAGACTTCTCAAAGCAATGCAGCAGAACATATACTGAATGGATGGAGAAATAATAATAATAATTAAGAAAATAAAGTTATTAATAGGTACAATGTAAACACTTACGTAGAAAAAGAACATTACAGAACATTAAAATATTATTTAGAAGTGGATGAAGCCACAGAGGCCTATCGAGACTGTCCACACTTCTTTCCACATAGTTTCATTCTCAATGCAAAGTCCACAAACACCCTAGGCTTGTCAAATTGTTGTAACTACAATCCACATTTTTGGCTTAGTCAAAGCTAATGATATATATATATATGATACCAAAACCATCCTTCATGACTTAATAACTAAGTTATGGCTCCACGATTGCCATCTAACATTACATAACTGCGTATAACTAAAAACCGCCCCAATCTGGCTTCGTCAATCATTCTATATGATACCCAACCTACCGATAAACAAATCTAACCCTGTCTGAAAATTGTTGCAATCGAGTCACACTCCACAACCTCAGTACTCCAGATCATTCCAAAATTTAACCAACCTTACTGAATGCATGCTTTCTTATATCAAGATGGCATGCTTTCTTTCTAATTATCTTATTATGCCCCCTGGTCACCTGTCCATGTTCTACTGTGAAAATTTATTGGCTCTTCTGTATCAATAGATGTAAATTTTTGTAGGTTTGCATCATGTCCCCTCTAAGACCTTTCTTACAAAAACATTTCCATATATATACAGCCTCTCCTCATAGCTCTTACCCTCAAACCCAGAATCATCCTTGTTGCTCTTACGTTTGCACTCTTTCTAGCTATATGCTAAGCTTTTGCTTTTAAATAGGGCAAAACTTGTGCACAATACTCTATTTATTACTACTAGCTATTATACAGTTTACATATTACTTCCTTGCTCTTACGGAAACAACATGGGCGAGTTTATCATGCCGAGCATCTTATTAGGCCTTTATTGTCTAGCTTCCAAACACTGATCCCTAGTTTACCAAATACTACTATAATCAACGCCAAATCTTATTTCTGGTCCACAGACTAGAGCCAGTCCCCATTCATATCACAGTTAAATCTTTTATTTGAGTACCTAGGTGAAGAACCCTTACATTCTTTACTATTAAAATTCATTTGCCACTATTGCCACCAAGAAGGTTTATCAGATCATTTTGACATCTTTAATGCATTCCTTCACTAATTCCTACACTGAGTTGGCCACCATTAGTATAATTGCAGATAACTTTAGAAAACCTTGCACTTTTAAGTCGCCGGGTCTAAATCATTGATATCATCTGGGAACAGCAATAGTGGCCCCAGCACCGAACCCTGTGGGACACCATTTCATTATTTCCCATGATTTATTCCCATTTAGTTGTTCACAACTGTTTTCTATTTCGCACACCACTCTTTTTTATCACACCATGGTACACTCATCCTAAACCACATTGCCATAACTTTTTCATCAGCAGCCTTATGTGGGAACCTTTTCAAGGAGCGTTACTCAAAGTCTGCTGAAGTCTAAATGGATCTCCTCAGTCAATGCAGTCAGTAATTACTTCCATAAATTCTAAAATGTTTGTCTGACATGATCTACCCTTTCTGAAACCGTGCCGGGGTCAGTCGTACAATACCTTGTTATCTTCTAAATTTCTCTCATATGTTTTTGCCAGAAATTTCTAATGTTTTAACAACCAGAGATGTTAAGCTAACTGGCCTACTCAATTTCGCCAGAATTTCTACTACCATTTCTAATAAATAGGCACCACATATGTGTTTTCCAGTCATCTCCGGTACTCACCAACAATGTATAGATCGCTTAACAATCAAATACAGTGCCTTTGCATGCAATGCTGATACTACCCTTTTCAGAATTCTACCATATATCCCATCAGGCCCTGCAACTTTACCTGGATCTATTACCCCCAGATTAACGTTTAAATCATCTTTTACGTCAAATTCAATTTGTATATTCTCTTTTATTACTTTTTATTAAATGAACTACCTCCGTCTCCAAAACTACTTATCAATCTTTCACTCAGTAAACACCTGAAGCAAAATAAGCATGAAAATGTTGACCAACTCCTTTAAAGTGTCTAAAAAAATTTTCACTCAAATTTTAAGAAATTTTTTTTGTTTAATACTTATTAAATTTATAAAGCTAAATAAATTAATGGGATCTTAATTACTCATTTCCTTGCTAAATTTAATTTCTGCCTCTCTCTTTGCCTCCCTTATTGACTGGTTAAGTTCGTTTCTATTTTTCCTTAGAAACACGACCTCCTGGAGAGCTCTGGAATATCTTTTAAAACATCACCGCTTTTCATTAGATTTATCTCTTATCTCTCTATTCCACCAAACAGGTTTGCTCTTCGCCACGCCTAATGGGTTATCATTTAAAAACCGATCACGTGACTGAAATATCAATTAAACTTGCTGAAAATGTTCCCACATGATTAAAACAGTCTTTGGTCTTGTTTAAACTCTTTTCCCAGTCAATCTCATACTAAGGCATGTCTCGCTAATTTGGTTAAAATCACCATTTGCCGGAACTAAGATCCCTTTCCTTATAACTTTGCATTTGGGGCCCAGATATCACATTCACACTACTTAAATCTAATTATATTATGGTCACTAAGTCCTAATTCTCCACTCAACTCTAACCTCACCCACCATACTTTCATCGTTAGCTTAAATATCTAAGCTCTAATGTGCATCAATGTCTTGTCGGTTCGATGGACCATCTGGCACAAAAAGTTATTCTAGTGATATACAATTTATAAAATACCTGAACTCACTATGCGTCCGTATTAGACAAGAATCCCATTAAATGCCAGAAAATTAAAATCACCCATATGACATACCATTTTCTTTACCTGTGCATGCTGTCTTCAATTTTCCTACTCTGGTTACAATTTCTGAGATCTAATTCTTGACTCGGCCATGTGAGAGTCATATAAAATGACCCATTCTATATGATTATTAAACATAGGATATCTACTCCATACGATTCAATATCAATGATTAGTTTTAAGTCAGTCATTTAATACAGATGAATATTGCTTTTCAATACTAACGCGCCCACCACCACCCCTCTTGCCTCTACGCTGTATAAATAAAGTTGATATCCGTCTATTTCATATTCCTGAACGGAGTCTCCATATAATTTTCATTAAACCACTGCCTTCATTTATGCTCGCCTAAATGTCAAATCCTTTGATTAATGATCAACAAATCAGCTCTGTTTGATCCGAAGGGCTATGAGCATTTGTGTAAACAGCATTTTATATTCGAAATGCAGAGCAAAACAAAGCGGCCCGCTGGGCCCAAAAGGCCATACTCCATTTCGCATAATGAATGAAGCAAACTTCCACTCGCACACAATGAAATGGGATTGAGATGATTGATTAATTCTCATGCAAGGAATATCGCAGCCACAAGGTATATGCAAGTAAAAAAAATATAAAAATGAGATTAGTCACCGCGAAGCAAAAAGCAAAGGATAATGGATAATAGAATCATCATAAATATTTACCTTAATTATAATTTAGAATTATTTGCCTTGAGTAATTTACAAAAAATTAACCAATGCTGTTAAGGACTGTAAAATGAATAATAGGAGGATATTTCAATATTATTTAATCTAGAAAAATAACCCTATATGACTTTCACATTTTTCATTAAAACAAGTAAATAGAATTAAACATTTAGAATATTCTAATACATGGCAAGTTCAGTGCGCTGTCAATCGTTCCAAAAATTCCCAATAATTCCCTTAAAATAATAGTGTACTATTTAAATTTTTACAATCTACCATAAACAAAATATATATACTATAATTTCTTTGTTCTCGCGTAATGCAACAAAGTTAAATTTTTAACACATATAGTACTGTCTATAATGTACTTTATTTAATGTCGTATAATATCTGTATATTTCTTATTATTGTAGGCACAACCATTGCATAAATAAACTATAAAGACACTGTTTATTATAGTATAATTTTCTTTGTCACTAGCACATAACACAAACCATGGTAATTAGTTTTTAATAGTTTTTCATTAACTGGTTGTACTATATGTTTCCTTTAAAAGTAAAAGTTTCTTTCTTTTGATTCGATACGGTATATATTTTATTAATTTCTGCACTGGTTTATAATGTCATAAACCTATTTCAAAGTAGTTCCAAACCAATGCAAAATGGTAAGTCCTAAACCAGCTAAAGCAAATCTGTACCCAGCTGAAACAAGCCCATAACTGGTTTTAAAGGTCCATATCTGGTCGACCTAGAATTATTAAATACTAAATAGGAAATTTATCATATAAAGCTATAATTTTTGTAGTTTTCATTTTTGTCATACGATAATAAAATTAATAAATTTTCACCTACCCCTAGATTTTCCTAGAGGCCATAAAAGAATCGTTGTAGTAATGAAATGGAACAATAATTGACCTATAAAATGTTAAATGGCTATACTATAGATATTTACTTAATAAAAATTTTATATTCTCCCATTTATATAAAGATTTTAAATTTATGAAGCATAGAATTTAATTTTACAATACCACTAAAGGCCTTCATAAATTTCCGTTAGAATAATACGATTTCGTAGGATAATTTATCAGTGGAAAGGCATATAGATAAGAGCAAACTTGGACTCATGATTTAAGGAAACTAAAATAAACATTTAACTTCGTATAATTACACTAATCATACTTTTCATCAATTTGTCTGACTAACCAATTACCAAGTACTAATTTAGCTTACTTTCTCTAAGATGTTAATATTGCTTTGCTTTAAGTCTCATTAAATTTGGAGTATTGAACATAAGTGAAGGTGTCCTGTAACATAGAGAGCAAATGCATGTAGAGCTTTTCTCTACAATATATATATATATAATATATATATATATACTATATTATATAGTGTATATATATATATATATATATAGTAGTATATAATATTATATATATATAATATGTATATATATATTTATACATATATATATATATATATATATAATATATATTATATATATAATATATATATATACCGGCTAATAGACATATAATATATATATTTATATATATAATATATATATAATATATATAATATATATAGTATATATTTATTATATATATTTATATATATATATTATATATAATATATACTAATATATATATATACCGGGTATATAATATATATATATAATATATATATATATAATATATAAATTAGTATAATATATATATATATAATATATGGATATATACATATATATATATATTATATATAAATATATATATATATATATATATAATATATACACTATATATATACTATATAATATATCACTGGGGATTTAGAGCTATGATCGCTATATATTTATTATACTTTACTGAGAACAAGCACTAGGGGTCTTCTTACCAAAGTATTTATAATACTGTACTATCATATATTATATATATATATATATTATATATATATATATATATATATTACTTATATATATATATATATATATATATATATAACTACTATATATATAATATATTATATATATATATATATAATAGTATATATATAATAATACATATAATTTACGAGGGGCCGATAAGAGCATCAATTATGCATCCTCTCAAAGCCAAGAAACTATACTGGAAAAGATACTTTACCTGATAACATTCTGAGAAATTTGCATTCCTCCCATTAAAAAGTTGCAATTATTCAGAGCTTCAGGATCAGATGAGCTCTTACTGGAAAAGAAAAAAATATTATAAATCTTCCTTTCTTAATTATTTAGGCTTTTTATCATTATTTATTATTTCTAGTTTTATAGGAGGAGTTAAAATAGTTTATTGCAGAGAAGAAGAAAAAGATAAAAATAAAATATCTGATGATGAATCAAAAGTCCAGAAAGAAAAGAGCAAAGATTCTTCTGATAGTGGAAATAGAAAAGAAAAGGAAGACTTAGAAAATGATGCTAAGAAGAAAGCAAATTCAGTAACCCAACCAGAAGGGGACTCAACAAAATCTAACCAAGATTTAAAACCACTTCCTAGTGGTACTTGTTTTACAAAACCCCAGAGTTTGACGCTGAAGGAAGCAATTGACAAAGCTCGGGTTTATGTAGTTAGGAAACAAGCTGAAACTGGAGCTCCTGGAATGTCAGTTTCGGTTTCTATCAATGGGAAAACTGTTTGGTCAGAAGGTATTTTTAAATTTTAAGGAATTTAAAATAAAAATATCTGTAAGTAATACCGTAAAGTAATAAAGCTTCAAAAGTATTCATAGTTGCAGAAAATTTTTGTGAAACATTTTAATTCATTAATTAAAGATTACAATTTTGTTTAATTGTCAATTTACAATTTTTTTTTTTAAAGTTTTTATAGTAATTGCTATTCATCCCTTAAATTAATATATTTAAGGGAATTATTATTATTTGGAAGGGTATTTTTATACTCAGGTTTTGGGTATAGTGACTTAGAAAATGGAATAAAGATGTCTCCTGGGTCCGTCTTGCGTATTGCAAGTATAAGCAAGTCCTTAACAACAGTCGCGATTGGACAACTTATTGAAAAAGGGAAACTTGACCTTGATGCCCCTGTTCAGAAATATGTTCCAGATTTTCCAGAAAAAAAATTTAATGAGAGAAAGTGCCAAATTTTTTTATTTTTTTTAATTGTATGAATAAAAATTTTAACTTTTTCCTTAATTGTATGTTTTATTATTTATATTAATTTAAATTCCTACTCTGATGGGCTACCTATTTTTTATAAATTTATTATTTTCTGTTGTTTTAAGTTTCACTCGAAGCAAAGTTCTAGTATGTAAATTCTTAAACTTTGAATTTCATTTTTTTGGTTAAATAAATATTGTTACTATACTTGGGGTGCATACAAGATAACCATGCTACACCTTTCTATCATGCTGGTTTGAACTAAACTGGACTATGTCTGCCCACTGTATGACTGTATGGGAAGACATTCTTGATCCAATTTAAAACGAGGGTGAAAGGATAGCAACGAGATTCCTAGGTTTTCACTATTCCTTCATATTCGGGTCCGTGCTTCCTCTGCTTTGACCTCTTTAATAGAGAGTATCTACAACAATTGTGCTTATTGACCATTTGCTGGTGTTGTGACCTTTATTTTCACTTGACTTGGCCTACCTCAGCGATCGATCCTGAGCTACAGATTCCATGATACTCATGCAAAGTGCATTTGCTCATCATTGGTTATATGCTTTGGGATACAATCATTGACAAAAGCTGAAGTCTGCTCAGCAAAGTCCACTGCACTTATCATTCTTCTCTAGAATCGCCTTGCTGAGCATCCTTTATAATATTTAACTCTACAAAATCATTTATATGTCATTAGGTTTAGGAAATTCCCTAGTTGCTAGTGCACTAAATACAGTATAATCTTTTTTTTGTTGTTGTTGTGGTCCCTCAAAAAAAAAAAAAATTGTATGAATTTTTTTTCTTTGTTTTAAAAATTTTATCAGCCATTTTTTATTATTTAATGCTTATTTTTTACAGATAAACACCACAGCTCACGGGAAGAGTAGGAGGAGGGTGTACTCATTTAACGTCCGAGCAGGACGAGCCAAGCCAAGGAGAGAATAGCTCACATTCTCCCACCCCGACAAGCTTCGAACCAGGACCCCGCTTTGTGGCGAGTCTCTAACCACTGTAGCCTATCGGGGCTTTTATAAAAGAAATATGAAATACAAAAAAAAAATACACATATATTAATACATACACATACTTAAATATACATACAGCGCTTTTTATTGACAACACTGATAGTTCATAATTCAACCAATATTAGTTAATGCTTAATTTTCCAGGTTACTCTTACATTAAGGCACTTGCTAACTCATTCATCAGGGATTAGACATTATAAGCTAAAAGATGAACTTAACAAAACAGATAAAGATAGTAGTTCCGATGATGAATCAAAAGCCGCAGCACCAAGTGAGAAAATTCAGGATGTCAACGAGAAGAGGAATCAGATCAGAGAAATGCTTGCTGAAAAAGCTATGAAGACTAAAAACAATCCTCCTGAATCGTGTGAATTTGATTTAGAAGAATATTATATCAAAGAAGATTTCATCAGCATTAAAGAAGCTTTAAAATTATTTCAAGATGACGAACTTTTATAAACCTTGGTATAATAATATATATATAATATTATCATATTATATAGTATATAATATATATATAATATATATATATATATATATAAAATATATAATATATATATATATATACTATATTATAATATTTTGATATATATAATATATATCCTATATATTATATAATATAATTACATATATATAAACTATATATATATATCTTATATATATACTCTACACCTCATAATTATCACTTAATACCCATATCTCTCTCCACACCATATATACTATATACCTCTTCCCTCATACTCTCCTACTCCCACACACCCACTACCCCTATATATATATATCACTCTCCATCCTTTTCTTTCTTTCTTCATCTTCCCTTTTCCCAAACTGGGGGTATAAGTGCGTTACATGATCGGGAAAAAGAAGAGCCAGTAGAAGAATGAAAAAGTCGAAAAGAAAGCCAGTCTTACCACCCTTCTACTATTAATTAGTGAGAACTTGTCGCAGACAGAAAATCCACCCTCAGAGCTTCAAGGACCCGCGACACCCTCACTATTGGTAAACTGTCAGTGTAAGTTTCATCCCTTGGCCCGGTGGGCCACAACCCATACCCCCTTACAAAACCCCCCAATTCACTCCTATAGCACTTTATTCCGCCTCTGCCAAACTTCACATTCTCATCTTCGTACATCGGTTAATTGACTCAACCACTTTTCTCGGTCTCCCAGCGTCGTTTCCAACACACTCGCCACTATACATCCGCTTAACCAAACCGACTATCATTCACCTTTTCACATACCAAACCATCAACATACTTTCATTATTCTCTCATTAACCCCTTCACACCACACACTCTCTTATTGCTCATTCCTCATTTATCAATTCTTTCTCATCCTGCATGCCCCTAAATTTGTCCATCTGAACACATTGCTCTTTAGATCTTCTTATTCCAGACCAAGTCTCACTACTATACAATAACACAGCAGGGTTCACACTTTCTGAAAATCTAGCTCAAAATCCTTGTCCCTTTACATTCCCAACGAGTTAATTGCACCAGCCACCTTCTGCCATCACAACTTTCCTACTACACTTGCATCACCTTTCCCTTCTCATCCCAAACATATACCCTAAAATTTTAAAACTCGACACTTGCTCCAGCTGCTCAATTTCCAACATAACTTCACACCAGACTGTCCTCACTCTCACAACCAATACCTTACTCTTATCTACGTTTTACTTTCAAACCCCTGCCCTTTTACACCCTGCCAAATCTCCTTACCAATCCTCTCAACTTCTCTTCAGATTCGCCACAAACCATAATCATCCGCATATAAAGGTAGAGCACCCCTCAACTCTCTTCCATTCTCCAATTCTCCTAACACCATTTCCTGACACCCCTATCTCTAATCTTTCATAACCCCATCATATACAAATTAAATAACCCAAGGACATAACACATCCCTGCTCACTCCTGCCTTATTAATATTAAACCAATCCTTTGACACCATTTATTTCTTACACACGCTTCAATATCTCATTATCATACTTTTATCCATTCAGAAGCCCCTTACCACCTAACAAACACCATACATACAAACACCTGCCATAGGGCTTTCCTAGTAATCCATCGATACGCCTTGTTGCAAATCCATAAAACTAAATACAATTTATTCTTCTTCTCCCTCATTTTCTTAGTCATTTATTTCAATGTAAAGATTGTGATCCACACACACCCTCATACCACTCCTAATGATCGCGTGCTTGTTCTCACCAATCATCCTTCAGTCCACTGGCACTCTCTGTCGACTAAAATACCATCATATATCTTCCCTACAACATTCAATAAACTAATCCCCTATAATTCCTACATTCCCCTTATTCCCTTTACCCTTATATTAAGGTAATTACTCGGAACTATACCCTCCATAAACGCTTTAATACACAACTTCCAAAATCAATCAATCACCATCTCGCCTCCGTTCATTGATCATTTCACAGTAATTTTATCTATACCTCGAAGATATTTCTTCAACTTTTCTCACTCTAACCCATTACCTTCTGCTAACTGACCTCATTCCAAATACTATTCCTTCTTGCACCATTTAACCCACACACAATTTCACTATCAAACTCTCATACTGTTAATATTATTACAGATTCTCGAAGTGTTTCTTTCCACATCTTCCTCTCACCATTCTTTTCATCAGTTACAAAACACCATCCCTATTCATTATTCTACACGGTTCCTTATTCTCATTCTTAACTTTCAGCGTTCCTTCCAAAGAGCTTCTATTTCCTTAAAGTCCCCATTCATCCCCTTCCAAACCTGTTCATTTACCTCTTCTTTTCTCAACGTATGCACCTTCTAGTATTTCTTTTTCCTAACATCTTTCTTTGAACTTCATCTATTTGACCTGTGACATTCAACCACCTTCTTTTGTTTACTTTAACCGCTTGCTCACCTCTTCATTCCACCACTCCACTGTTAACATTCTTACTTCTACTTTAGCACATCCATATATCTTCTAACAACTGCTTCATTTGCTCCCAATTTGTTAGTTCAACTTGTTCACATTCAAACTGATTCACTTGCAAGCGTGCTCTTAAAAGCTTATCCTTATTACCTTGTCACTTTGCTTCTTATATCTACCAACTTCTTTCCGTAATTCACCTCCTCTCATCTTATTCCCTACAATTATAATTTTTAATTTAGAACGAGATTATAATTTGATCCGAGTAACGATGTCCTAACCTCTCATGATTTATATCATTCCAACATCAGTTACTTTTCTAAATCTCTCTTCTTTCACCAACCAGAAATCGATCATTACTTTTCACTTCAGTAACCAGCCTACTTTACCTCACACCAATCTCTATTGTAGTTACTTATTGGATGCCTTGTGTTTAAAGTAAAGTATATTACTTTAACAGATTAACATTCCTCTTACCCACAGAATCATCCTACCTTTGCTACCATCTCACTTTTTCTTCCGACACCAATAAACCAACTTTATACATCTCTTTTCTTGATTACCTTCATCCCAACCAGTTAGTTCCCCAACACAATGCAATCTGAAGCCCCTACTCACCCCATCCAAACATCATTCAGATTTTACTCAGAAAAATACGCCTAAAATGTCTCTTCCAGCATTTCCTCTTTCCAGAGGACCATATCGTCACGACCACACTACCTTCGACTTTTCTAAATTCTTAAATCTAAACCATCAGATATTCATATACTCACACACATAATAGTCTACCATAGCTCTTTACACACAAGTCACTCATCATAATCTGCAACTCTTCTCTCCCTCTCTCATTCCTTTCCACCCCAGCACACACACATTTCCACACCCACACGACACCACTTATTTCACCGTTTCCTTTCATC
Organism: Trachelipus rathkii; assembly: GCA_015478945.1. NCBI lineage: Eukaryota > Metazoa > Arthropoda > Malacostraca > Isopoda > Trachelipodidae > Trachelipus > Trachelipus rathkii. Next base: position 6,180 of record JABUQX010037350.1, on the reverse strand, counting down.
TTTGTTTTCAGTCACAGGAGCAAATCAAAATTTGCCTTTCTAAATACATTAATCACCTCTCCTCCTCTTCTCCTTCAACCATTTATACCTCACCATTCCACCATGTACCCATACATCATACAATTTCGCTGAAAATAAGAAGCCGTTTTTTACGAGATCACTTACCCATCTCCGAGCATGCATCAGCATTCTAGCAAAGATAAGGTGATATGGGCAGCCAACCAACCCATATAATTATATAATATAAAATAATATATATATATATATTATATATAATAAAGATATATATATATATATATATATATAAGCTATAATAGTATATAAAATATATATATATATAATACATAATATATAATATAATTATAATATATATAATTATAAAATATATAATATATTATATATAGTATATATAATATATATAATATATAATATATATATTTACCATTACAGTGAAATACTTATGATTCATTCCAATTCTATACTTATTAGTGCTGTAATAGAGAAAGCTTCCGGAAACTTTACAAAGCTATATTGACAAGATCTTCTTTAGAAGCTATAACATGGATTCAACTCGCTTGACTGAGAATGATCCAATAATTTAGAGAAGGGAAAGGTGTGTATTTTTTTCAAATTATTCTCCTCCATTGAATTCAGAATCTTGAAATTTTGTTTAAATTAATTTAAAAAATTACTTTCTAGAAACTAAGAAAGATATTAACTCGTTCCTCGTAATATCACTCCTTAATTTTCGTCAATTGCAATTATGTAGAACATTTTTCAGTAAAAGAATTTTTTTTTCTTTCTATGGTTTGCGTATATCTTTAAAAGCATGCTCTAGAATTCTAAACTATTTGATGTAAACTGAAAATTCCTACTGATAATTTTTGAATTCGTACCGTATCTCTCTCTCGTCCCTCTCTCTCTCTCTCCTCTCTCCTCCCTAATCTCTCTCTCTCTCTCTCTCTCTCTCTCTCTCTCTCTCCTTTCTCTCTCTCTCTCTCTCTCTCTCTCTCCCTCTCTCTCTCTCTCTCTCGCTCTCTCTCTCTCTCCTCTCTCTCTCTTCCTCTCTCTCTCCTCTCTCCGTCTCTCATCTCTCTCTCTCTCTACATCTCACTTCTCTCTCCTCTCGCTCTCTCTCTCTCTCTCTCTCCGTCTCTCTCCTCTCTTCTCTCTCATCTCTCTCCTCTCTCCTCTCTTCTCTCTCTCTCTCTCTCTTCTCTTCCTCTCTCTCTCTCCTCATCTCTCTCTCCTCTCTCTCCTCTCTCTCTCTCTCTTTCTCTCCTCTCTCTCCTCTCTCTTCTCTCATCTCTCTCTCTCTCTCTCTCTCTCTCTCTCTCTCTCTCTCCTCTCTCTCTCTCATCTCTCTCTCTTTCCTCCTCTCTTCCTCTCTTCTCTCTCTTTTTTATCTATCTCTCACCTTCTTTTCCCTACTCTCTCTCTCTCTCTCTCTCTCTCTCTCTCTCTCTCTCTCTCTCTTCTGCTCTCACTCTCACTCTCTCCCTTTCTCTTTCTATCTCTCTAATTTATTAGTTCCCTTCATAAAATTTGTTAATTATTTTTACTTTCTATTTCCTTTATCTCTTTTAAGGAATATGGTTGAATTTCCCCATCTATCATTCTCTACTCATCCTTGTCTCTTTGGTTTGCAGTACTTTAAACCTGTATTTCAGTTTCGCCTCCACGCGATAGCAATCTGCATATCAAAACTCCATTTCTCCCGTCTACTTGCACATTCGCGTACTTCTGCTATCCTTCTAACGCGTTGTAATTCTCCTGGCAGTCCCATTTCCTTTCCAACTTAGCGCGAACGATGGCGATCTTTGCTTACTTCGCATTCGGACATCATCTTGTCTGTCTCTTCAACACTCTTCCATCGAAGCATGGAGTATACAATACTTTTCTCGCGTGCTCAGCCGAAGCAATAGCTGGGTTCTCCTCCAAAAACTCTATGTTTTTTCCATCCCCGAGAACCCTCACCACTTCCCACTCTCAGCATCCACGAATCACTGTTTCTTTCCCGTGAAAGACTTGACAACAGCACCAAGCAACCAATACCATTCCTTATATGCAGCTTCTCTTGCCGCGGATTAAATCTTAGGGCTCAAAGACAACTTAGTTTCAAGTAATAATTATTATAAGAATCAATAGCTATCACCAGTTAAAAATACTTGCTTATAAACAATTGAAGTGTAAATGTGACTAACTCGCGTGCTGAAGCTCTTTCGCTTACTGGCTGACTCCTATATTCCACATTATTATTATTATTGTTATTATTATTATTATTAATATTTATTATTTATATTATTATATTATTATTATTATATTATTATTATTCATTTATTATTATTATTATTATTACTATTATTATTATTAAATACCTCCTCCTCCTTCTTCCTCCTCTCCCCCCAGATTGAGGTGATGTGTGTAAGCATACACCAGAACAAAGATTAGTAGTAGAGAATATATGCAAGTCGGAACAAGATAAAAATCCCCTTCCGTCCCCTTTATACCCTTTAAAGTGAGAACTGTCGCAGTCAAAAAATCTTACCCTATAGTGTTTTACAATTAGCTGCGCGTGGAGAAACCCCCTTTTTCCCAAAACCTTTTTCTTTGCTATCTCGTTCAATGTGTGTTCATCCCCTAGCAAAGCCACAATCATACCCCCTCATAAAACCCCGCCATTGACTCCTGTTATGCACCTTATTCTTGCCTCTTGCCAAACTCCTACATTCCTTTACTGACCTCATCCACTTTTTATTTGGGTCTGAGAACACACGCCACTACATCCCTTATAATTCGCTTAACGAACGACATCATCCAATTCTTTTCACATGACCAAACCATCTCAATTACTTTCATTTATTCTCTTTTTACGCCCTTCTTCATACTGCACAACTCCCTAATGTTCATCCTCCTATTATTAATTCTACAATCTAACACTCCCCTTAAGATGTCCATCTGAAATTAACTTAGATGTATACTCTTATTTCCAGGACATTATCACTTATATACTCTATTAAACAGCAGTAACAACATAATCCTCATGTAAAATCCCTAGTGCACTCAAGACTATAGTTCTTACATCCACCAAGCGATATTTAATTGTCAGCCAGCCACCTTTCTTACCATCTTCACATCTTTCTACTAAATTCTGCATCATCAGTTCCCTTTCATCCAACATAATCCTAAATATTTAAACTCAGACACTTGCTCAGCTGTTCTCACCATCCAATATAACTTCACACCGAGACGTTTCCACTCACGCCCATAACCTTACTCTTATCTACGATTACTTTCAACCCTCCTTTTATACATTTGGCCAAATCCCCTATACCATCCTCTCAAAACTCTCATCATATTCGCCACACAAGAACAAATCATCTATACACAGTGCACCTTCCATTCTCCATCATTCTAACACCTTCCTCGGCCACCCTACCTAATTCTTTCATAAACCCATCCATATACAAATTTGATATAAACCAAGGAGACATAACATCTCTGCCTGACTCCGCCTGTTGCAAATCCATAAAATCTAAATGCAATTTAATTTCTTCTCTCATTTTCTAATCAGTGTTTCAATGTAAAGATTTGATCCACACATCCTCCCACTTCTTAATCCCGCTACCTTGTTTGTTCACCAATTAGAACCTCAGTTCACTCGACGCACTCTATGACCAACATACAGCCATATTTCCCACAAACAAAATAACAAATCCCTATCAATTCTAATTACCCTTTCCCCCCTATCCTTAATTAAGATACTATACCCCTCGTCAACGTTTCTTGGAATCATTTCACCAGTAATTTTTTCCTAACTCTACCCATTACATCCTTACTAATGACCTTCAAAAAAAACTATTCCTTCTTGCACCATCTAAAACCCACACACATTTCAACACCTTTTCATTACCTGCCAATGTATGCAGTGTTTCGAAGTGTTCTCCTCCACATTCTCACGTCCATTTTCATCGCGCCAAGCTGCGAATATTGTTTAACCTCGTTTAGCGTTACTGGATTCTCCTCTTGTAATACGAGTCCCAGCCAGGTGGTGGGTCTTCGCCCAGTTACGAATTGGTACATACTAATCTCACGCAAGGCTTTCACGTGGTGAGAGAGAACCACCCATCCTGTTACTCTTGCCCATATATTTGTGGGTTCCGACGCAATCTCAGCCATCCGGCCTTTATAGTACATTCAACCAATGTTTCTTTTACTTTTAACTGCTTGCAACACTTTTTTGATTCCACCATTCACTATTGACATTCTTACTCCTACTTTGGCACATTCACATACTCCTCTTGCACTACTAACAACCGTTTCCTTCATTTGCTTCCAGATGCCCAGTTTCAACTTGTTCAGATTCAACTGACTTATTGCAAGCTCTCGTAAATAATTATCCTTATTATTACCTTGTTTACTAACTTCTCACTCTAATTCTATCCAGTTCCTTCCTTATCACCTTCCTCCCCATCCAAGCTCCCATTAACTTAATTTCACATAAAACAATATAATGATCCGATAATCCCATTCCTAACCCCTCACTGATTTAACATCCAACACATACTTCAACATCTCTTTCTTCGCCAACACAAAATCAATCATACTTTTCACTTCTATACCATCTCTACCTACACCAACTCTATACTTATGAATACTCTTGTGTTTAAAAAATATTACTTATACACATACCTCTCTCACAAAAATCAATCACTTTCTTACCATTCTCATTTTCTCCCTGTCATCCCAGTGTCACTGTTATACCATCCTTTTGATCACCCATCCAACCATTTAGGTCACCCAGCACAATCAATCTGAAGCTCCTACTCACCCCATCCAAAAACATCATTCAGATTATCCCAAAAAATCGCACTCTCTTCAATATTACCCTTAGATGGACCATATGTCCACACATACCTTGACCTTTCAAACTTAAATTTAACCATTAGAATTCTAGTCCTCACAGAAACAAAATCAACCATAGCTCTGTACCACAGGTCACTCACTCAAATTGCAACTCCTCCCCCCTCTTATTCCTTTCCACGCCAGCACATACACATTTCACACCACACCACTCGTTTTCACCGTTTCCTTTCATCTTTGTTTCAGTCACAGCGAGCAAATCAAATTTGCCCTTTCTAAATACATCCATCATCTCTCTCCTCAACATTTATTCCTCTAACATTCTCATGTACCCATATGATTCATACATTTTAGCCGAAAGATAGAGCGTCGCTTACGGCGATCACGACCTTCTCCGACGCATGCATTAGCATTCCTGGCAAAAGATAAGTGGTAATGGGCAGCCAACCCAACTACCACTATCCCTTTAGCCGCCCTCTACGATACCCAGAACATACGTTGTATGATTTTCTCCCCACAATACACAGGGTTATAATCAATAATGAATGATGTCTGTACGATGTTGTCTAGAAGAGGGGTGTTGATATAAGTATGTGTATATGGCATGGGGATATAGGGTAATGTTTGTAAGGTATTGGCTGGAGGATAAGTGTGGATAAGAAACGCGAGAGAAAGGCGAACCATTAGGCACTGGAATGTCATGGGAGACCCTACACACCATAAGCCAAATGGGAGATAATTTCATCGTTTGAGTATATATATGCGCTATTTACCTACCTATATATATATATATATATATAAAGAGTATATATATATATATATATATATATATATATATATATATATATATATATAAGATATATATATATATATATATATGTATATATATATATATATATATATATAGAGAGAGAGAGAGAGAGAGAGAGAGAGAGAGAGAGAGAGAGAGAGTTATAAAGAAAAGGTAAGTATAAACCAAATTAATGCTCAGCTTCCAGATGCAACCATACTCCAAACTGAAATTCTTTCTCCCATATAAATTGACATTCTTCATACTCTACTTTTAGTAAAGAAAGTCTAATCACACTGTCTTTGAAACACTACTGCTAATAAATACAACAACCTGTGCTATTTCAGATGAAGCAGGACTTTTAGTAAAACATCTAATGTTAGAAAATCCATATATATATATATATATATATATATATATATATATATATATATATGAGAGCATTGAAGCGGCGCAATGAAAACGCAGCGCTTCACGAAATGCGTGAAAATCGGCAACACCACCCAAAACTGAACGTGAAGTACACG
>JABUQX010037348.1:57500-66137 GCA_015478945.1 Trachelipus rathkii | reverse complement strand
TATAATATATATATAATATTAATATATATATATTAAATATTATATATATATATATTATATAATATATAATATATTAATTTTATAATTATATATTATATATATTATTAATTATATATATATATATATTAATATAATAATATATATATTAATATATTACAGAATATACCCACTACTCACTTGACTTGAGTCCCTTTCATAGGGGGCAGGAAATAAAATACATGAAAACCCACCCAAGACTAACGCAAATCTCTCAGGTGTATACTGCAGAAAAAAACGTGGGTTTTTAAAAGAGGAACGATAAACATCACCCAGTAAGAAAAGAACAGGAAGTGGCAAGGAGTTCCACAAGCGAAGATTAAGGGCTGGAAAAGAAGGAGGCACCACCACCGAAACGAGTCTGGATCTTTCAATGACTCACGGCAACATTCATTAGCGAGAGCATGGACCCTGTATGTGCTTAGGGCGAAGCATGGAGGTGGAAATGCGAAGTGCGCCAACTCCTCTGAGCATCTTAACCGGTTGTAGTTACCTATAGAAAGAGATAGTGTCGCCAACGTCACGTTCGCAGAGATTAGAGGGTCAAAGAGAGGTTAGACAAGAGGGACAGTTAACATTGGTCTCTTAGCTTTTAGACTCAACTTCATACTCAATAGGGAAGGGATTGTGAAGCCGGAGGGCCCCCCCCATGATGTGAGAACAGTACTCCAAATAAGGCGAAAAGGGAACTTATATAACTGGAGTAAGCTGTGCAGAAGAAAAAAATTCACGCAACCTGAACAGAACTCCCAGCTTCTTTGAGGCCACCTTAGCAACCGTTGTCATATGAAGGTTTCCAAGACAATTTTTTGTTTATGTTCAGACCAGGAATGTTTATGTTGTTAACAGGTGAGACGTTTACAGCCGCTCGAAAAAAATAGTAAAGTTAGAGGTGTTTTTGAGAGGGAGATGTAAAGTTAGTTGAGTTTTTCAAAGAGTTGGAATTTCACAAGTTTGTGGCGCGCCCACCGGGAAATCCCATCCAGGTCAGGCAAGAATTGAATCGGAAAGTGAAGACGAGAGGCAACTCTAGATGCAAAAGATGGAGCAGATTTGAAATGAGTGGAAGATTGGAGAGTTGAGTCATCGGCATAAGAATGAAAAGAGTTAGAAGTGCAGCTGAGAAGATCATTAGTGAAAAGTAAGAATAAAGTTGGAGAATAGAACGGAACCTTGAGGAACACCACATTTAACAGGAAAAAGAGGAAGAAGTCGCTCCATCAAACGAGTGCTAATATGGAGCGGTCAGAGAGAAAAACTTGACAAGAGTAAGCAAAGAGAAGGAGAAACCCAAAGGAAGGGAGCTTAGAGAGTAGTGATGCATGCCATACTCGATCAAAGGCTTTGATATATCAAGTGCCACCACCCAAGACTCCCAATAGTCCTTTAAGGGCAGAAGACCATAATCAGTTAGATAAGATAGTATGTCACCAGTTGACCTCGAGGGTTCCGAAAAGCCATACTGATGATCTGAAAGAAGGAATGAGACTCCAGATCCGGGAAATGAGAGTTAAGGAGAGTTTCAAAATTTTAGGTAGAATAACAAGTGAAGCTATATGACGATAGCTGGAAGGATCAGAGCGGCTGCCCTTTTTTGGGATTGGCGTGACATATGCGCGTTTCCAGCACTGAGGAAATGTACTGTATTAAGGCATAGAGAGTAATAGAGTTGAACGAGGACAGGGGCCAGCTTAGAAGCACACTCCGTCAAAAAACGGGGGAGGAATGCCATCCGGGCACTATGCCTTCCTGACAACTTCATAGATCTTATCAGAATCCCATGCACCCGATCATGCGTAATCGCGGGAATAGGCATAGGAAACCTGAGAGGAGAAGAAGCAGGAGGAGGGATGCCGGAATCGTCCAGGGTAGAATTAGATGAAAAAAGGAGGCCGAAGAGATTAGCCTTTTCAGTAGGAGAGTTAGCTACAGAACCGTCAGAGCGAATAAGTGGAGGAAAGGCAGATTTACAAAAGTTATTAGAGATGTTTTTGGCAAGAGGCCAGAAATTTTTATCAGTAGGAGAGCCAAGTAGGTTGTCGCACTTTCTTTTAGTGAAAGCGCGCTTAGCCTGTCGAATAATAGCTCTGCAACGATTCCGAGCAGAATGGAAATTAGTAAGAGTGATAGGAGAACGAGAGTTTTTCATGCCCGATAGGCAATGTCTCTCTCCTGAATGGAGCGAGAACAGGCTCCATCGAACCATGGATTTTGTGGAGAAAAAGATTTAGTGAGGATGGAATGAACTCGCTTCATACCTCGACGATTTACGGACTCCTACTTTTCAGCTGGTGAACCGAAACGCCCCGAGTCAAAGCAAGATTCACTCCAAGCATAGTTTGCAAAGAAACGACGCAACGCCCCCCAATTAGCCCGATTAAAGTGCCAGAAAGTACGTTTGGGGCATGGTATATATATATATATATATATATATATATATATATTCAATATAAGTATTATATATATGATATATAATATAATATATATATAATATATTATATTTATATATATATATATATATATATTACTGTAGATTTCATGCAAGAGTGGGAGGAGAAGAGACGAGGTGGAGAGAATGGTGGGACAGTATGGAGAGGAGATAAGAAATATTGAAGGAGAGATGTTGATAGATTTATTTAAGGAAGGGAATGAAGATCATGAATGTTTTTTTCCAACAGATGACCTCACATAGGATTTACAAGTATATAGATGGAACAAATATCACAAGAGAATCTATTCAGAGATTTAATGTTATATACTATATAATATTTCGTCTGCATTAGATAAGCTAATAAGAATGTGAAAAGTGATACCTTGCGGAGTAGCAATATATATTTCGATCATAAGATTATTGGTGACTTGACCTGAAGGTGCAGACAGAACAAGTTGCAAGGAATAAAGAAAATAGAAATGTGATTAAAGTGGAGTTCACTGAAGGACGTAGTGACAAGAAAAGTGAAATATATTGAATAATAAGTCAGAATCTATAACAATTTAGAAGGGATCGAGAATAGGGGAGATTACAAGAAAAAGTAAAAAGGGAAGCAGAGGAGACCCTGGGTAAAGGATGGGTAGAGGAACGGGAACAGACCACAAGAGGCGGTTGGACTGAAGAGTGAAGGAGGCAATAAGAGGAAAGCAGTATTATTGAGAGGTGGTTGAAAAATGAAACTTTACAGCACAAAGAGCCCAGTATATGAAGGTAAGAAATGAAACAGAGAGAGTGAAAGAAGAGTAAAAGAAAAGGCAGCAAATGAGAGGGGGAAGAAATATGAAGATGTGAGGGTAAAAAGGAAGAGGATTTTTAGACTGACAAAACGTTATAGAGGATCAAAGAGGAAAGTGTGCAATATCAAGGATAAGCAAGGTGAATTTTTGGTGAGATCAACAGACAAACAGGAGATAAACGGAATACTTCAGAGAACTGTTAAATGTGAATGAGGAGAAGAGATAGTTGAACGAGGGGAGGATGAAGAGGGGAAGGAGATCACTATGGAAGAGTTGGAAGTGACTCTGAGAACAATGAAGATTCGGAAGATTGGATACCCAAAGAACTAACAAAAGGAGAGAAAATGAAATAATTTCAGAGAAATCTGTTCAATAGGTGTTGGAACGAGAGCGAAGTACCAGAGGGGTGTGGAAAGTCAATCATAGTTCCAATATATATAAGGGGAAAAAGATACGGCGGGCAGTGTAACAACTACAGTGCGTAACATTCTTGTTGGAAACACTTTGGCATAAAGGAGAATACTAGAGAAAACGCTGAGAATGGTAGTAGAGGGCCCAGACTGGGGGAAGAGCAGCACGTATATAGAAAGACAGAACGAGCATATGTAGCTTTCATAGTTCTAAAGAAAAGCTTTTGATTCAGTGCCTAGGAAGGGACTATGGAGAGTGCTAGAGAGAGAATATGCAGTGGATAAAAAGTTGAGAGGAGCCCTGGAGAGTTTGTATAAGAATAACAAATGTAATGTAAGAACAGAATATGAGAATAAGGAATGGTTTTAGGTGAGAAACTGGAGATCAAACAGGAAAGCGTGTTTTCACCCAATTTTGTTTGTAGCATATCTGGAAGTAGTGATAAAAAATGTGAGAGAGGATATAGGAGATTAAGACTGATATTCTAGCATGCACAGATGACTTGGCAGCTGGAGCGAAGAAGGGGGAAGAATTTTAAGGGGCTTTTGAGGAAAAGGGGAAAAAGAAGAGGTGGTAACATGTTTTGCTAATAGGCTTGGAGAGGCCGGTCTGACTATGAACACATAAAAGACTGAGATCATTGTGGTTAGTAAGGGAGAAGGAAAGGGAGAGCTGAGAGTAGATGTGGAAGGGACTGAGATATAGATGGTGGAGAAATGCAAATACTTGAGTGGAGTATTTGGAAGGGGAGGAGGAAATGTACAGGAGATAACAAGTAGAATAGCTCAATATGGGGAAGCTGTAAGAGCAGGGTACCCCATACTGAAAGATAGACAAATGAGTATATAGAGGTGAAAAGGGTGATATTCGACGAGATGTTAACACCGATTCTGCTATATGGGGCAGAGACATGGAGTACGACCACAAGAGAGGATAGTAGAATACAATCTGCAGAGATGTAGGTTTTAAGAATGATAGTGGGAAAGACTAGAAGAGACAGACAAAGAAACTTAAAAATAAAGGAGGAGGTTGGAGTGAAGGCTATATTAAATAAAATGGATGCAGCCAGATTGAGATGGTGGGGACACCTGGAGAGGATGCAGGAGGAGAGAGTGGCCATGAGGAGATGGGAGTGGAAACAGTAGAATAATGAGCCCCTTCAGTATTGTCAACCAATTCTGAACCATTTCAAAAGGTTTTTCAAATAGGTTTCGGAAGTTTCTCAATCTGGATATATACCATGAAACTAAACTAGCAATATTAGCTTCTGTGTCAAATCCAAGATTCAAGTTAAAGTGGCTATCAATTCGATTAACAGTGACATCAAAACTATTGCAATGACGAAAGGAGTCCAAGAAATTCTGGTGAATTCTATAAAGGCCCTCCAAAAAGATAGCCCAAATATCATGACTGATTATGCAGTTTCTGAAAGTAGTGCAGATGACTTTTTTTGTTTATGAAATATCAACTGGCATTACCACGACTACAAGCGAAGATTCGATGGATATGGAGGTTTCTCAAATATTTTGCCGAATAAAATCTTCACTGGAATCTCTACGTCATTTTCCTGGCGTTTTGCAGTTTTTCATTTTTTAAATGCAGCACCCCACTACCATCATCAGCATCAGTAGAAAGACTCTTCAGTTTGGTAGGTTATATTCATTCACCTAAAAGAGGCAGACTGTCTGATGAAATGCTTAGCAGTTTGGTATTTTTAAAAGGAAATTCAGTGTTTGAGAAAAATCAGGTTTCCTAATCTTTTTTAGTATCTCATCATATTCTCTTACAATTGTAGAGCTTTTATATATATATATATATATATATATATATATATATATATATATATATATATATATATATATATATATATATATATATATATATATATATATATATATATATATATATATATATATATATTATATATAATATATATATATATATATATATATATATATATATATATTATATATATATAGCTATATATATATATATATATATATATATATATATAAAGTATATAATATATAATATATAATATATTATATATATATATATAATATAATATACATATATATATATATATTATTATATTTATATTAATATATATACTTATATATATATATATATATATATATATATATATATATATATATATATAATATATATATATATATATATTAAAGTATAATTTATAATCTCTAGTCTTAAAGTATCTAGATACATGTATCGGCGATACATGTATCGTTATCGGTATCGCCAAAGAAGGTAAGCAAGTATCGGTGTATCGGTATCGCTAAAGTAAATTTTTGTGTATCGATGTATCGGTATCGCTTAAGCAAATTTTTTGTATCGATGCCCAACACTGTTCCCGACATATGTCACCTCCCTACAAAAAGATATTATAGAGAAATATTATATATTATATATATATATATATATATATATATTATATATATTATATATATATATATATATATATAATATATATATATATATATATAATATATATATACATAGGGCGTAGGCAGGATTTCAATTAGGGGGGGGCAAAGTTGATTGATATATATATATATATATATATATATATATATATATATAATATATTATATATATATATATATATATATATATATATATGTGGTGTGTGTGTGTGTGTGTGTGTGTGTGTGTGTGTGTGTGTGTTGTGTGTGGTGTGTGTGTGTGGTGTGTGTGGTGGTGTGTGTGTTGTGTGTGTACGAAAGATTTGATATGGGTTAAAGAAACGAACAATTACTCACCTAAGGTTTATAATATAAATTAAAATAACAAGTCTACAACAGTTGTAATTAAAAAAATTTTGTCATGAGGTGATAAAATTAAAAATACCATTTGAGAACGTTAGTAATATTTATTTGGTGGTTGGCTAGTACTAGTCTGAGTGGGAACTAATATTTAAACTAAACTAGCATTAGACCGCCTTGTTACTTTCAGGAATTTCGCAATTACATTGTTTCAATTCGTTCATTTTTTCACTTACTAATTTTATGGAAATTCTCATCCTACATAGTCCATTAAGCCTGTCTTTGTTCATTGTTTTAGTTAGCCAAGTTCTTTACTCTTCGCAGAGTGCTGAGAGACCTTTCAATGGTATTGATTGAACAAGGTAGCACCATTGCAATTAATAGACAGTTTGATTTGAGGAAAAAAGGGGTCGGCTTCTTCAATAACTTCAGTAAGTTCCAAGTCTTTCAACTGTTGCTTATCCATTTTTTTATCCAGCCACAAGGTATAGCATAAGTCAGTTTTTCGGTATAAATTTTGTCGATATCAAGATAATAAAACTCTGAAAAACATTTTACTTTCTTACGCAAACTGCCTACGGGAGCACCTAACATAGGAAACGGATGCAAATGAAAAAGATAAAATGCTGGCACGTTGTTTTCTTAAATTTAGTCTCTAAAGAGGATGAAGGTGAGAAGATAAGGCATAAGTACAGAATGCTTTCAATATTTTCATCAGAAGTTCAGCAGGATTGATTTGCTTTTTATGTTGTTTGAGATTTGACTATTCTAGGTGTGCAATCCTACTAGACTCAGCAGTAATAACATGGCGGATAAGAGCAGATCAGCATTTATTTGACAAAGCGTTTGCATTGGTCTTTGACAACCTTCAAAAATTCTTTGGATATGGATCAGAGTACTGCTTAATGAATATTTTTTGTTTTGAATAACGGGTTAACCCTGGTTCAACTAACGCAAAATATTTGGTTATTACGGAAGAGGTAATAATTGAATTGGGTCTTGTTGCCGAACAGAATAATAGAAAAGCTGTTTTTTTCTTGTTTGATTGTTTGCATTCCTTTGACAATTTTTCTAACTTATGTATGGAAAATAGCAATACTATGATATTTTTTGAGTCCAACGGGTTTACAAAGTTTAGGCAAGTTAGGAATGTATTTTCTTTTTAGGTTGGAGTCTTTGAAAAAGTTTTATTATTGTGGCAATAGTATTTCAAATTTCTGGAATAATGTTTAGGTCATTAATGACAAATTCAGCCGATGGCTTACACGGTGAAAATAAAATCTTTTTTTCATATTTTTCCCGGCAGTTTCTTTTGAATGCCTATTGTTTCTATCCTGCCAATGCTGCGCAGCTGTCGTACCCTTGACCAACGCATAGATTCAGCTTCAAACCTTTTCTAAAAACAAATCAATCATTTTGGCAATGGTTCAAGAACTTCAAGAACTTCAAACCCCAGAAATTCTTCTCGAACAGTCATTTTTTCAAGATCGAAAAACCTTAATGCTATAGATAATTGTTCGTTGCCTGTCAAATCCGCAGTTTCATCCGCCAATATGGAGTAGATACAACAAAATTTTGCAACCGCGACAATCATGTTTTTTTATGATAATTCCACACAAATTGATCAGTTCATTTTGAATCATCGGAGACGTCCAGACGGCATTTTTCTGTCCTTGAATATGTTCTTCCAATTCCACATCACCACATTCTATTCGCAGCTTAATCAGGTCTTCAAAAATTTCCTCATGCAGGTCTTTACCTCTTAAAGGTAAGTCATGGGTTGCGCAAAAAATTATGGTCTTCAAAATTGCTGTAATATTTCTTTTATTTTCTGCAATTATTTTTTGATGTGTTGTCTGCAGCTGAATATCAACGGGTACTCTTTCCGTGATTGATTTAACAGCTTTGGCAGCCGCCAAATGCAATCGACATAATTGAGAGTTCTAGCGGAGAATAATGTCAGAAGAATGCCAGCTGTATAAAACACAAAGCTAGTTGACTTTAAGCCAATATGAAAAGGAAAACACATTAAAAGTTTAGAAAAAATAATATGATACGTTTATAATACGTTATAATTAGTAATTACTACTTCCATTATCTATAGATTGATGTATATTTTTCAGTTTTTCTACTAATAAACCCTTAAAAACGTCGTCTGGCAAACATTATAAGGTTCATA
>JABUQX010037348.1:45000-52500 GCA_015478945.1 Trachelipus rathkii | reverse complement strand
AATTAAATAAATAAATAATTAATTAATAAATAAATAAATAAATAAATTAAATAAATAAATAAATAAATGTTTAATACCGAATATTATTTTTATTGAACGGTATTATTTCCCGCACCGTTGTGTCCCGCAGCGCACCGCCACCGCCCGGCACCGTTACCGCACCGCCACCGAACCTCACTTAGTAAGGATTAGAGTTTGCCACATGGTATCTCTGTCAAACTTGACACCCCCATAGGGGCGTGACGTAACTCGTCGTTAGACGAGGTTTACGTCGCCATGCACGCCCATAGGGTGGGGTGCTAGCCCCCAAACTGAGATATGACGTAGAAGGTTTGAAACTTTGGTATCACACCCTTTTTAATAAGGTACCACATCATATATGAGTTAAATATAACCGTACACCCCAAAGGGGGGTCTCCAGCCCCCAAAACCTGAAATATTGACATAGAACGACGAAACTTGGTATACACCCTTCAAATAAGGTACCCATATCATATATGGAGTTAAATAGTCGTGCACACCCAAAGGGGGGGTCTCCAGCCCCCAAACCTGAAATATTAAAATAGAACGACGAAACTTGGTATACACCCTTCATATTAGGTACCCACATCATATATGGGGTTAAATAGCCGTACAACCCCAAAGGGGGTTCTCCGGTCCCCAACCAGAAATATTAAAACATCTTAGAACGACAAACTTGGGTATACATCTCTCTTATAATCGCTATCCTCGATGCAGAAAAAAAAAATTAAAAAAAAATTAAAAGAAAATATTTCGTGATTTGGTTATAACTTAAAAAATTTACGTTTTACATACCCTAAAGCAGTAAATCAGTAAATCAGTAAATAAAACTGTCCTCCATACCCTCTTACCCTTCCATGATCTATTGATCTATTGATCTATTGATCTATTGATTCAAGTTCATTATTTTGTATAACAAAACAAAACTTTTTATTTCTTTTTATGTTTATTAACTTTAAAAAAATTTTATTTACATACCCTAAAGCAGTAAATCAGTAAATCAGTAAATTCAGGTGTTTTTAAAAACCAGGTAAAGCCAGTAAATCAGTAAATCATAAATCAGTAAAATCAGTAAATCAAACTGCCTTCCAGACACCTTCCTTACCCCTTCATGATCTATTGATCTATTTGATCATTGATCTATTGATTCAAGTCTATTTTTTATAACAAATAAAACTTTCATACCTTTTTATGTATTATAACTTTAAAAAATTGTATTTTTACTTACCCTAAAGCAGTAAAATCAGTAAATCGTAAATCAGTAAAGCAGTTTAAATCATAAATTCATAGTACCATCAAACCATCCTACCCATTGTGATCATTGATCTTATTGATCTATTGATATTGATCTATTGATCTATTGGATCTATTGATCTATGATCTATTGATTTCAAGTTATATTTTGTATAACATATTCAAAAAAAACTTTTATTTATTTTGTTTTGTTTTCTTTTAAACATTATGTTTTTACTTATAAAAATTTATTTATTTTGTTTTATTTCTTTTAACTTTTGTTTTTTACTAAAAATTTATTCTTTTTATGTTTTAACTTTTTTAAAAAATTTGCATTTTTACATACCCAAAAGCAGTAAATCAGTAAAATCAGTAATTCAAACCACCCCACTTCTATCTCCTACCCACCCGTTGATCTATTGATCTAATTGATCTATCTGATCTATTTGATTCAAGTTTCTTTTCTCTTTAGTATTAATTAAATAAGTTTTTGGATAAAAAGCCGGAAAGAAAACAAGTTTTATTTTAAAAGCATTTATAGCATAAGTGCAGACCTTTCTTGTTTTAGTGTTTGGGTGTTATCCTAGAATGGACGTTGGTAAATTTATGTTCGCGCTCCTGCTACATTGTCTTGTTGTCTGGTCCTACAGATTCGGGAAACCTTTCTTATTAAACATTTTTAAAAGAGGTTGAGATTTTCGAGCAAAAGCCTGTTAAAATCATTTAGTGCTACAGTGTTTACCAAGAAAATTTTAATGATTACAAAGATGTGATTCAATTTCACGAAGGTATATACGATGTAAAGTCTTTGGAAAATATACAGGGTCACAAAATTATAATCCTTGACGATTTAATGCATAAATTGAATGAGGATATAGCAGAAACTTTCACAGTTTACTCTCATCATTTAAACATCACAGTATTTTTTAATAACACAGAATATCTTTCATCAGAATAAGTATATGAGGGATGTGTCTTTAAACACACAGTATCTAATTTTGTTTGGGCAAAGAAGGGATATGAGTCAGGTCAATGTTGTGGCTACCCAAATGTCCCTACGTCACGTAAAGAGTTCCTTAAAGTATATAAAGAAGTTACCTCTACCCTCACGGTTATTTACTCTTGTGAGCTTCATTCCTAGAAACACGCATAGATGTTACTTCGTACAAAAATATCATTGCCATAACGAGATTTGAGACAGTATATTACATACCTGAAATAATGGAGTTACTGCTAAGTAGCAGAATATATTTACCTCTTATTTGAGAAAATTTAAAAACCTTGAAGCCTTCTGAAAAACGTAAACTGATCTGCGAAGATGAAAAATTTATAAATGTATAGCTGAAGTATGCCTAAATTCTTATAAAAGGAAATGTTCCTTAACAGACCTCAGAAGGTAAAGCTACGTCGTCATAGAAACATCATTTAAAAACTTGCCGGCTAAAGTTAAAAACTTAAAAATTTAAAAAAAAGCTATTTACAGAAAGGTGGGGGTGTGTTCCTACCTTTACTCTTTTTCGTTATAGTACCTTTGATAACCAAGTGGCTTGCTCAATGATGAAGAAGGTAGTGGTTTTACCCTACAGCGATTATGAGAAGCTGAAATATAATACAGGAAACCCTACCTCTACACTGCCATTCAACAACAACCAACAACAACAACAACAACAACAACAACAAACAACACAAACAACAACAACAACAACAACAACAACAACACAACAACAACAACAACAACACAAACAAACAACAACAACAACAACAAGTTCGAACAGCCTTCAATCAAACCCTAAACTTCAACAGATCGGCTATAACCTTATTCAACCATTGATTCAACAGCAGCCTTTTGAGTTTATTATGATCCGCAAGTTGAAACATGATAAAATAATTTCGAGAAGGGAAACTGCATCAGTTATATTTAACTCCGATGTTAATTATTCAATGAAAAAAGAATCCTATATCAAAATGCTATACAAAAATTAGTAGATCTAAAAGTTTTACTAAATTCACCTAATGAAGATTCAGCTAAAGCACCAGATACTAAGATTGAAGTGAAAAGAGAAGATAATTTTAAACATGTACTCAAGGAAAGCTTACCAATGAGGAATAAGAAAACGGGTTTAGCTCTATATAAGATTTTAAAAGATCAGCTTACATGGAACGATCTCGGTCAAATCATTATTGACGGAGAAACAATAGCAGGATCGAATATTGTTGACTTGATATCTGATCTCTCGCGTGATTGGAAGAAGGCTCCTGTGACAGGATGGAACAGGATCAAACAAGAACTTCAGACTATTAATTTCCCTAGAACTTTAATCCAGAATAAACAAAGATTAACGGAACTGGATAATATTCCAATGTCTCCTAGACCAGATGTGAGTCCCTCTGGTACTTCTTTTGCATCGGACAGATTAAAGATGATAAGTAGAAGTACATTACGTTCAAGTGTAGGAAGAATAAGAAAAAAACCATACTTCGCTTCAAAATGGATTAGTTCCTAATTATTTATTGTACTTTTTATATGATTGTATTGTTTGTAATTTAAATTATGTATATAACCTATGTTATCTTTCTGTATACATGTGTTATTTCTTTTTAGATTTGTAATTTAAAATAATTAATATTATTTTGTAATTAAAAATAAAATATTTCATATAGACACCCTGTTTTTATATCACCTTTCAGTATAAATGAATATGCTTTTTATTGATAATGTCATTGTGAGTCATGGAGGCTAAGGATGCGGTCGATAAATATTACTTTGATGTGAAACAGCCTTACAGTTATGGAGGCTTTTCAAGGTTCGCTTCAAAGTTTCCTCATATTAATAGAAAAGAACTGAAAAATTATTTACAAGGGGAGGATGCTTTTACTCTGCATAAACCTATACGAAAAAAATTTCCAACACGAAAAACCGTAGCCCGCCATTTAGATAATGTATGGCAACTTGATTTGACAGAGATGATAAAATATAAATCTTACAATGAAGGGTATCAATATATTCTTTTTGTAATAGATGTATATTCCAGGTATTTATGGTTAAAGGCTTTAAAGGATAAAAAATCAAAGACTGTAGCTGCTGCAGTCAGAGAAATTATAAATGAAGATGACAGATATCCTCAAATGATGTGGACAGATAAAGGTACAGAATTTTTAGGTAAAGAGTTTCAAGAAATAGTTACAGAGTATGATATAGGGTACTATAACACATTTTCAGTTAATAAAGCTGCAATAGTGGAAAGAGTACAAAGAACTATAAAAGAAAGAATGCATAGATATTTCACGAAGATGAATACATTTAAATATATAGATATACTGCAAGATTTGGCTTATTCTTATAATAGGTCTTATCATAGAACACTTAAGAATACCCCCCTAGAGATGGTGAAGATAAAACCCTCAGTTCCTAATCGTCCTGTACGGAAAATAAAAGATAACACAGGCATTAAAGTAGGAGATTATGTGAGAGTGTCTAGGACAGATGAAAATTTCAGAAAAGGGTATGAGGCGGGATGGTCAAGAGAAGTTTTTAAAGTAGATACCGTCAGAGAATTTCCGAGAGACGGGTTAAAATTATACTATCTTGAGGATTTAGATGGCGAACAAATAAAAGGGAGGGTTCTATAAACAGAAATACCAGGAAAATACGGTTTTGATCTAAGAGTCACGAGTAATTAAAATAGAAAAAATAGTAGGATCTAAAGGGAAAGGTAAAAATAAACAGTATCTTGTCAAATGGGTAGGTTACCCAATGAAGTTTAACAGTTATATAAATGCTAGGGATATTAAGAAACACTGATCAGTTTACGTTGGGAACATGGAGAGTGAAGATCATTTCTATTTAACTCTGCCATCATCGGCTTCTATGGACCTATATCCGGAAAATAAAATATCAGACTATACAACCCAGTTATTGAACCCTATAACTTTTGATCGAGAAATATATGAAGCAGGTTTAAGTGAAATAATTCTCGACGCCGATATAGAGAATAGGCCTGATTCATATTTGGCGTTTTCGATATTTAGAAATGTTGATAGTGTTAAAAATGTATTAAAAATTAAAGCTGATATGGCAGTCATCAAACGAGGCAACAAAGAATATTTCTTTGAAAGATATTTAATAAACCGCGGTCATTACAATTCGGTTACCGATGTGTTCATAGACTTAAACAAAAAATTTGAAGCAAGTCAGTTATGTAAAGATTTAGTGTTTCTTGTTAATAAATCCGTTAACGAAGATAACGTGTTAATCACCTTAAAATCTCAAGCTCAAGTAAACCTGAACGATATAAGTTTATTTATTTTCAGCCCTTCAACTTGGTTTCGTAATTGTCATTACTCACATGTAAACAAAAATGGTCAAAGAATTTAATAATCAACCATAAAAAAGGATCTAATGCGTTATATACCAACGATGGAAGAGTATGTCTCAAAAAATGACACCGAGAGTTCATTACATTTTGTATGCATGCCTTCTAAGATGTTTCAAGATCCTGGTATGGCCTATGTTTATACAATATATAGACATCGTATGTAGGATACTAAAGCCTCTTTGTTAAGAGTAGTTCATTTTCCTAAAGGTCGTAAAGTTATAAGCTTTCCTAATGTCCACTACTTACCTATGAGTAAGCCCCAACTGAGTTCGATTCGTATTTATATAAGAGACGTGGAAGGTAATCCATACCCATTCACAATTGGGACAGCAGTGTGTAAAGTACACATAAGAAGAAAGCTCCGGTAAATAATAATAATAATAATAATGGAAAGAGAAAGAGTCTTCAGGGGTTCAAGAATGCAGAGGGGGTATGGTTTAGGTGGATTTTTTGCTTCGTTATTTCGTAGAGCTATTCCCCTGTTTAAATCAGGAGGTAAATACATTGCTAAAAAAGCAGCCAGAACGGGAATAAACACAATCCAGGATATTATGGGGGGTGTCGACCCTCGTAGTGCTGTAAAACGACGACTAGCCGATGCTTCAGATGAAATGCTAGACGATGTCAAACGAAAAATACGGCGTAAGATGACTGGTCAAGGTGTAGGTGGTCGTAAAAAACCTATAAAGAGGAATAGGAAAGGACCACTAAAGAAAAAGTGTATTGATGTGTTTGCCCTTTAATAACGATAATGAACGGTAATTATTTTACATAAACAGTGACAACCTGTAACTATTTTGTATATAAGGAATGTTTAAACATATCTCTCCTCATTATACGTCAAGCGATTGTAGTAGCAAGATGCATTTCCTCCATCCCTCCAGCCCCGACTGTTGTAAGAGCGAATTGGATCTCTTTTCTGTGAATCCTACACAGATCAGTGTGAGTGAATCCAATTTTATTAGTATTAACCCCGTTCACTCAATCACAAATACAGATGTACCTCTCGAATTCAACATCCCCGGCACTTCTGACCAATATATTGATCCTTCGAATGTGTTTTTATATCTGAAGACTAAGTTAGTAAACGAAGATGGTTCAAATCTCACAGGCACCGATCACATAGTATCCACCGAAACAAATTTCCTGTATACGTGTTTTAATCAACTTGAGGTGTTTTTAAATGAAACATCTCTAGGAGCATCAGCTGCAAGTTACCCATACCGAAGTTATATCGAAACTTTACTAAATTATTCAGATGATGCTAAACAGTCCCATTTACAATCATGCGGATACTACAATTTAAAAGATGTAGAGAAACATAGGGACAACGCCGCTAAATCTAAAAATAACACTTACGAATATTATGGACGTGTAAACGGTGATATATTCTCACAGGAAAGACTTATTCTACCATCAGTGGACACCCGTATCAGGTTAACTAGATCTACTCCTCAATTTGCGCTTAATGTTCAAAGCAACGCTACAGCCACAACTACCGCTCCAAAGCCTATTTTCAAATTACTGGATGCTTATCTTTATGTCCGTAAAGTGAAATTATCTCCCTTTAAACATATGGAAATCGAGAAATCTCTTTTGACTGATACAGCAAAATATCCAATCAAGAGAATTGAGACTAAAAATTTTAACTTTACCCAAGGATTATCGAGTATTAATATACCTAATCGTCAATGGTAGCTTACCTCAGAAGGTAATAATAGGAATTGTAGAACACGATGCCTATTCTGAAAACTATGGGAAGTCCGCCTTTAAATATACACATTTCGGTCTTAGAGGTATCAGTTTGCATGTGAATGGTCAACCATACGGTCGTGATTATGAGATGATATACGAAGGCTCACATTCTCAA
>JABUQX010037348.1:0-40000 GCA_015478945.1 Trachelipus rathkii | reverse complement strand
GCAGGTATCACCCCACATCCGCATCCGCGGAGCAACTGCACATTATTAAGTATCCGCATCAGCATCCGCATCCGCATCCGCATCCGCGCTTTGCCCTGCGATGCTGAGCTGATATTTATTGTCGAGATTTGATAAAGAATTTTATAATAAAAATACTTAAGGTGAATGAATCTGAATTCAAACTTTAAATGAGAGACATGGGACTCGACTCAACTGTGTAATGATGACTTATGATCTCACAGCATGATCAGAATAATTTGAGTCAACAGAGTCACATAAGATTAGCAATGCCAAAAACTCAGCGCTTCTACAACTTTTGTCTCCGATATAATACCATTAATCTCAACGCTAAGAAAGAATTTTGAACAATCTTCAAATGAAAATGATGACGGTTTAAAAAGAATGAAAGATGTCATAAAACTAGAGCAGGATAAACGCTTTGGTTCTGTGGAAATTAATGACCTTCATACTATTACAACTTATTTAGATTCCCGTTATAAAGGCAAGTTTTTTTTTGTAACATAATATTAGAACAAGTTAATCGTCATTTGTGTTGCAGTTGGAAAAAAACTTTAATCCGAACAGTCTATTAATTCGTCACTTATTAAAAGGGAAAAACGAAATCTGCAGAACCAACACCTTCTACAAGTAAATCAATAAACAGATTTACTAGGAAAAATTCTCACTCCAGTTAGTGAAAGAAACACCATAAAAATCAAAAATTTATCCAAACCCCATGAAAAAAACTTTCACAAGGAAAAACTTTACCTTAAATAAATACAAATGATGATCCTATCTGTTGGTTTGGAAAGTTAAGCAAAATGTTACCCACGCTTAGTAAACTTTGTAAGGAAAATACTGGGCCTGTCCTCCAACTAGTGTTCCAATGTGAGAGAGTATTAGCAATTGTTGGGCTTAATATATGATTGAAAGAGAAAAGACTCTCAGTATGGAAATGCAGAAAAATTGATGTTTCTCAAGCAAAAACCTTTCCTATTATTTTTGAATTTTCCAATACTAGTTGCAAAGGATATTAACCATGTGTAAAATCTCTTTTCATTCAATGGTCGGAGGTTGGGAAAGAGTGGTTGGGTCCATTTGAGTTGGGTCCCCGTCCTTCACTCTGGTAACAATTATATTAATAGATTGTGGCTAAAACTCGATATATATATATATATATATATATATATATATATATATATATATATATAATATATATATATATATATATATAATATATATATATATATATAATATATATATATATATATATATATATATATATATATATATTATATATATATATCAAACTTCGCATCCACATTTCCGTGGATTGCTTAAAATCAAAATCCGCGTCCCGTTGGTGCGAAGAAATGACATCTGCTGCATCACTAATCCATACATAACAATTGAAACAATTTAATTTTTACCTTCCTGAATGATTTTCATTTACCCATTTCATCCAAGGCTGTTTTACACATTTTCCCCTTTTTCAAGCCTATGACCAGCCTCTTCTTTCACCCTCTGATAGCTCCAATATACATCTCTAAGTACCTAAAGGTATAATTTTGACTAGCTTTCAAAATCCTTGTTTAAGCTTTCTAACCCAGATTGACGTTCGCCTTCTTTGAATTGTGAACTAATATTTATTACTCTTCTTTAACAAGAAATAATTTTCAGTCATTTCCTTTGGTACACTCTTTCAAAATCAAATAATCAAATCACGAAGTTTTAGTTTTAAATCAGCCACCAACACAGTATCTTTAGAAAACAGTAGAACGCTGATCTCACAATTAGCCTCATGTAGATACATATCAGCACCTTTCCCAATTCTATCCATATCCCTACCTTCACTATCCATGAAGATTTTTAATAACCATGGAGATATATTACAACCCTGCTTCCCACCAACTCTTATTGGGACAACTCATCTTCTCTATTAATTTTGTTCATATAACATGCTTTATTCTCATTTTTACCAGCATTCCATTTACTCCATAATATTCTATTAATTTTCATAACTTCCGCATTTGAATTCTGTTTTATGCCTTTTCCAAATCAAGGAAATAAAAATCTTTTTTTTCTTTCCTGATTATTTCTCTACCAAATTTTTTAAGGTAAAAACACCTAATCAATTTATCCTCGACCATCCCTAAAATCATATTATGTACACAAAATAGTATTCATTGAAACTTTTCACAAAGATATACTGCTAAGATTCACATCGTATTAATATGTATTTGCAAGAAATTTTTTCCATAGCTACCCAGGATAGTTCTACTAACATAATATACTCACATTGTGTATACCCTTCCTATTTTCGGGTTGGTATGATTTAAAAATTGATATAACCTTTGATGGGTATGTATTAGTACAATTACTCATTGCAACTTTTTTCTTTGTTTGGGCCAGTACAACTGTGGTCCGTTTTCCCAAACAATTTGAGATACAATATTTGGAGGATATAATAATAATAATAATAATAATAATAATAATAATAATAATAATAATAATAATAATAATAATAATAATAATAATAATAATAAAAATTAATATAATAATATAATAATAATAAAACATAAGCAATAATCAATAATAATAATTATAATCGATAATATAAAAGTAAGAATAATAATTATTTAATAATCATAAATAATAAATGAATATTAATAAATAATAATAATAATAATAATAATAATGAATTAATAATAATAATAATAATAATAATAATAATAATAATAATAATAATAATAATAATAATAATAATAATAATAATAATGACGATAATAATATTAATAATAATAACAATATTAATAATAATAATAATAATAATAATAATAATAATAATAATAATAATAATAATAATAATAATAATAATAATAATAATAATAATAATATAAATCAGGAACGGAACTTTCATTGAAATTGGAGCTGGGAGTGGTGACGTCATGTCAATGACGTCATATCTTGAAAAATACAAATTTTGGCGCGGGTTTCTCGTCGAAGCAAATCCTCGCGTCTATAACCATTTAAGAAGAAAAAGAAAGGCCATGGCATCAAATCTTTGCGTGTCTAGAGACAATTCCATTTATCAGGTAAGTTTTGAAGGCATTTCTATTACTACTACTATTATTGCTATTATTACAACGGGTAAGGTAAGCTCCACCCACATAGAAAAACGTTAGTGTGTCATGCATTTGTATTGTGTGTTCCGATGGATTTTATTTTTTTCTAATTAAAAACATTTCTTGCAAAAATATTCTGAAAGTTATATTTTAACGGATTTTTGCTTGACTAAAAATATTTTTTATGAAAGTCTCTTGTGGTTTTCATTACGATTTTCCTTATTTACATTATATTTCTAACATTACATCATATTTCTAATATTACATCATATTTCTTACATTACATCATATTTCTAATATTACATCATATTTCTAATATTACATCATATTTCTAACATTTTCAGTAAGTTTCATTGATATCGGCAAATGGCCCTAGGATCAATAAGATGAATTTTCTTATAAAGTTGTAAATTTGCTTTTACTGACCTTAATATTAAGAATGCGTATGGCAATGACGGAATCTTTCATGAGGCCTTTTAAAAATTGTTCTTCCATGGTTGCACTATAACCATAGATTATTGGTGAACCATACACTGATAAATTGTTTTGTCATTGCCTATCAAGTTTGAACTCTTCTTAATGTTAAAACTTGAGCTCATCAAACTTATGCCGAAAGAGAAGATCCGCCTCATCCATTTAATTATTTTCTCGCTTTAGCCTCATTCGGGACCAACCCAAATGGTCGGAACAGGGGGAAAATGTGGTCGGACAGGTCAGCTATTGTCGACACAAACATCAAAAAAATTTCCCGTACAGCCCTCCGCAGTCGTTAGAATAGGTTAGGTTAGTTAGGTTAGTTAGATTGGTTCTAACCAGGTTAGTTTAAGACTTTAATATTCCCTTAATAATAGCATACTGTCTCTAAGTTTACCGTTTTACTGGTTCATTAAAAAACTCTAAATAACAGTTTTTCCATCGAACCATTTGGTATTAGTTTCCTCATTTCTTTAAAAGTTTTAGAAGTCACTATTGGTAGAGATATTTGAGCGATCCTAATAATTTCTTTTTCCAATTTCTGTTCCTTCTATCTGCTTTGTTTCATTATCCTTTTCTTATACTTCCCTCTGGGTATAAAAGGCCCCAAAGGAGACTGCCAAATCCATTAGAGTTAGGAAATTCCAAATCCAGATCCAGTTCGAAGGTCGGCCTTCCCAGATACACAACGTTTGAAAGTGTGCACCTCAAAAAGGTAGTTGGGAATATATATAAAGGAAGTGTGTTTTAAAATTTACCAGTGTAGTACATGTAAGATGAATGAGCATAATGTCAAGTCTGGGCTCAGAGAGTTGGATAGTGAAAGGATGAAATTACGATAATTAAGATAAATCCTTTTCTGTCGACGATTGACATAAAGAAATTGATTTCTAAATTTTCCTTTTTCAGAACCTATTCTTATTTTTGCAGCCATCTTCCTAAATCACTTTCAGGTCGTACTATAGAAGCTATTGTAGATGGCCATAGTACATCCTTTAAATCTATAAATAGTGGTATTCCTCAATGTTCTGTTCTATCCCAATTTCTTTATTTGCTTTTAATTAATGATAATATACTTATCACTCATCATTACACTCTTTTTCATTTTATTATCTACACTTATATCGAATCTTTGAGTCAACATTTTAACTTGTAAATATACAGGACCCACAACGGCTCACAAAAAAGCGGACACACTGGGTACATTTTAACTTGTGATTTTTAAACCACGTGCTTTTTAATTATTACGCTTCCTATCTTAATTCCTTTATTCAATTTTTCTCATTGCATCTTCGCTTGATATTTAAACTTCGTAGTATGTGCTCTACATCTATATAAAATGCCTTTCATTATCATTATATGGAAATCAAACATATTAAACATCTTTATCTTCGGATGTCTAGAATCTGTCTTTTTTTTCCTCCGGATGTCTGAAATCTGTCTTTTTTACTCCCCGATTCTGTCACTTTTTCTTTTTCCTTCTTATTTTTTCCTTCCTACTCCACCGTTCAATACTCCTTTCATTATGAAAGATGTCACACCCAATAGCAAATAAAGTCACCTTATTTTATTCAATCAATTTGGGACCAAGAAATCGCTGATATCCAATGCCTCGATAATTCAATTCCCTAATCATTATACACGATACAATTTCTCAAATAGTTAATATTTTATTTTTTAAACACACGCACACGATATCATACATATTACATTTCAATTATAATATATATAATTATATAGTAATATTACTATACTACTATATTATATATATAGTATATATATATACTATTAATAATAGTTATTATAAAATATATATATACCTATATATAGATATATTGATATATAGAATATAATATGTTATATATATATATAATATATTATATATAATAACATATATATATATATATATTATATGATATAAAATATTTATATATATATATATTAATATATATAGATATTAATATAATTATATATTAAATTGATAATATATATATCATTATTAAATTATATATAATATTATAAATATATATATTAAATATATATTATAAAATATATATATATATATAATAATATATATATTATATAAAATATTTCAATGCAAATATCTATATATGTATAAATTAAAAATATTCTATAATATATAATTATATATATTATGCATATAAATATTTATGCATATGTTTATAAATAATATGTATATATATCATAAATATTTCTATATTCTGCATATAAATATATATATAATATATATATATATATTTATATAATATTATATATATATATATATATATATATATAATATATATATATATATCAGTGCGCTCCAAGTAACTTTTTTACACTCGTCTCTCTCTCTCCCTCTCTCCTCTCTCCCTCTCCTCTCTATAATATAATATATAATATATATATTTATAATATATAATATATATATAAATATATATATATATATATTATATAATTAATATATATATATATAATATATACGTTATATAGTATATATATTGAGGAGATACTTGAGATATTCCTGCCGTAAAACGCGTTTTTATGTAAGAACATTTGCTTTGGTTTCAGGGTTAGACGATAATATTTATAATGATTGTTATGAATAATTATAGAGGAACGTTATAATAATTTCCGTCCATTATGTTATTATTTTATATTTATAATTTTAATAGTTATTTGTTATATTTGATAATAGTTGTAGAAAGATTATTAGTTTGATAGAATGTATAGGTATTAAACATATTATTTGATAGAACGTATGTGTAGATTCAGTTTTTGTACTGCAAAGTCAGAATTCAACACGGGTCCGATCCCCGGCGCATCTGATTTGTGCATAGCTGCCGCCATTTTTTTAATGGCGTTAAACATAATTTAATGGTATATTATATTTTTCGTTTTTAATTTTGCATTTCAACATTATATTATATGTAATAATTCAAAAAAATAAGAAAAAATTTTATCGTAACATCATGAAATTTGCAAAAATAGATCGTTTAATAATGTTAACTCTGCTGACACGAAATTCGGTAGAGTGAATATATTAATATATAATATAATATACTATATAATATATATATATATTTATATATAATACATATATTATATATACTTATAGATATATATATAATATATATAATATATAAAATAATATATATATATATAATTATATATATATATATATATATATAAATATATATATATATAAATAATATATAATATAATATAATTAAGAAAGATCAATAGCAATAAATAAATATAAATATATATATATCTAGTAAATAATAGATAGTCTTAAAGGCTCATTGAATTGACTTGCTTGGGGAATTATAATTCTGTTATATATATATTATATATATATATATTATATATATATATATATATATAAATATATATATATTAATATATATATATATATATATATTATTTATATATATATATAATATATATACCGATTATTATTGTTATAGACAGAATTCTGGATTCCGAAGACTCCCCAAGAAATTGAGCCTTCAGGACAGTTTCTGAGATGAGTGGAAGGGAAATCAAATACGTTGACAAGATGGTTTGTCTGTCTGACTGTCGTGCCTGCTTAAATTTTTTTTTTGCTTTTGGTGATTTAACCTCATTTTTATTTTTTTTTATTATTGACAACATTTCTTAACATATTTTCCTTCAAAATTAATTGTCGTTTACTACCATTAGTAATAAAAAATACAACCACTACCACAAAAAAAAAATACCAGCAATACTTCTATCTCACTACTACTACTACTACTACTACTACTACTACTACTACTACTACTACTACTACTACTACTACTACTTGTCAAATGGGGTGGGAAGTAGAGACTTGAGACACGAGCAGAACATTACTGGGAGTCAAATCTAATGTGCCAAATTTATGTGACAAATATCAAATCTAAATTTTAAACAATAATAATAATAATAATAATAATAATAATAATAATAATAATAATAATAATAATAATAATAATAATAATAATAATAAATAAATAAATAAATAAATAAATAAATAAATAAGTAAATAAATAATTCTTATAAAATTTTCACTGAAGGAAATAGAACAAGGAACGGTAATAACTGTCCAGTGTTTGCCCTTAAAATTTCTGCTGATTTCAGCGTATCCTCAAATAGAGACCAAATCAAAAGGACAAAGATTTTTAATTCATTTTTTTGTAATTGACACGAATGGCGGAGAAGAAGATCTACTGGAAACCATTTTAACTCTGAAATCAATTCAAGTTGGGGTAATGTTTTTTGTTTTATTTTTATTTTCTTATTATATTTGTTTAATATATGAAAATTAGAAAATTCAAAACCTTGTCAAAATAGTTGACTGTCTCATATTGTGTTAAAGGAATAAGCTATTTTTGTTTCTTTGTTTTTTTGTTTTGTTTTGTTTTTGTGGTAGATCATTAATAATAACATTTATTTTAATTTATAGTATTAAATGAATGTATGGTACACAAGCATTTGTCTACGGAGGGGGGGATCCCAGACCCGTGAGTGCTGTAAAAATAATAAATTATTGCTTCAACATCTTAAGTTTATATAAGACTATAAAAATTATATAAGAAAGAACCATATGGCAGTAAATATGCTTTAAATATGAAATTTGAAAAATTCAAAAACTTTTTTTTTGCTCATTTTTCAAACTTTTTTTACGTGTTTCTTTCTTTACATATCATTTGAAAAATTTCATATAAGTTTCATGAAAATCAGCAAAAATTGGTTAGTGTCATTAGAATTATAATTACGTCCATAGACAAATGTTATATAAATATGAAATATTTAGGCCTATTATTTCATATTTAGCATGCTTAAAAGCAATGTTTTCCCACTGAAAATTAATAAATATATTATTTACTACTAAGGATCTAGATAAATACCTTACATCGAGATAAAATGAGTATGTAAATGAATGGAAAAATATATCGGAGAAAATGGGGAGACAATTAAAAATTTATTTTTTGGAATGTAAATGCATGGCAAGCAAATATGTATCAGCCTACTACCTGAGCCATTAGTGGTGGTTAACTAAAACAATATACTTAAAAAAAAAAAAAATTTGGTGAGTAATATCGTGGATAGGATAGATAAAGAGATTGAAGATACAAATGTCAATTCAAATGTGATAGTGCATGTGAAAACAAATGATATATGACATAGAAGGTCAGAAAAATGACTTAATAGCAGGTTATGGGAGATTGATTCATAATATGAAAGCTAGTGGAAGAAGGTGAATGATTTCTGGGAGCTTACCTAGGTTAAGTGCAGGTCAGGAATGGGGAAGCAGGGCTTTAGGTATTAATAAAAGGGTTAGGAAATTATGTATTTCAGAAGATTATTGGTTTTTGAATCTTTGGAGTTAGTTTCTGGACAAAGATCTTTTTTCAAAAGACAGAGTTCATTTGAGTCGTAGAGGTAATGAGCTTTTCAGTGCCAGTTTGGGGACTTGTCTATCAAGAAACTAAGTAAAGTTAGGGGTGATGGACTAAATCTTGATACGGATAATTATAGAAATGGTAACTGTAATGGTGGTGGAAGAAATAAAACTAGGTTGTTATAGACTTAAATTAAGGAGATAGCAATACAAGTAAAGGCATTTCGAATATCAAATGCTTCTATACAATTGTTCCTAGCCTTAGAAATTATAAAATGTTACGAAAATAAAATTTACTAGACTTTGCAATTTTGGCATTGCTGAATCCAAAAATAACATTGAAATTTAGAGAATGGCTCTAGTTTTTGCGTTACAACCATGGTCTGAAATTCTGATTTTTGCAGAAAATACTGCGTCCAATCATTTAAACAATAGTCAACACTGCGGAGGCGTGTCATAAGGCTCATAACACCGTGGCATCTTTTGACTGTCTACTCCTGCTGCACGTGTTTACCATGTGATCAGTGGCATTGAGGCTTGATAAAACCATGCCATCTACTTTGTGATAAGAGGTCTCAATTGTTATGACTTGTTGCTGCAAAGTGTTTATACTGTATTGTAATGTTTTATCCATAAATACTTCCAAGAAAATTTTATTTTTTTTTATTTTGGTTTAGTTGTCTCCTGATGACGACAGATATAGGATATATCTTGACAGTGTGTAAATAATCTGGATAATTTCTGCTACATTTGAGGGAGGTGTCATTTGCTTCGAGAAAGCGTCCTATTACGCTAAAAAGCATATAAAAAATACGCAAATATAATGCAAATCCGTCACACAAATGCATTTACCACATTTCCTGTAAATTTTGCAATAGGACTTATATAAGAGAAACCTCAGCTCATGGTTTGGAGGGATCCTTCCAATCACAGGACTGATTGTTATTTCTATATGCGTCATTCCATTAAGAGAGAAATATCCATGAAAAAAAGAGTCGATACTTGCGTATCTTGAAATACCCTCTGCAATTCGACCTATACTTTATAGTAAAGAACTTCCTGTTACTGAACTTCCAAAGTATGTTTCTTCAGACTTTGACAAAAATAGCTATGTTTCCTCAAACTGCGAAAAGCAACAACTATCAATTTTAAAGAAATCAGGCTTCTTGGCAAACTCAGACTCCTCGATTCATAAGATGGCACAAGAGGAGCTCAATTAACTCATCAGGGATTTAGAACATCCTAAAAATAAGGCAGAAATTTTGCCATCACGGTTACCACAGTGGAATTACCTAAACCATTTTTTGAAAATGACAACTTTCCTCAGTGGAAATAAAGAACTCGAGCGATTCTTTTAAACAAAGGCTGATTTCACCTATGTCAAAGACTTTGAGGGCCTGATGAATTCACTGAACATAAGACACAATTCTGAACTGTGGCTGCTATTCTTTGATGCTTCGAGTACAAGTCTTAAGGCAGTAGCTTTACATAATGGTAATGAGTTTCCTTCCATTCCGGTTGCGTATGCGACCAATACAAAGGAAACATATACATATATGAAAACCATCCTGATTGCAGTAGACTATGTGACTTACCAGTGGGAAGTGTGTGCAAACTTTAAAGTAGTTGCTATTTTATTAGGATTTCAAACAGGCTACACTAAGTACTGTTGTTTCCTGTGCGAGTGGGATAGTTGCTACCGTGACACCGGGATTAAAAATGTTGTTCATCAACCACTGATAGAGCCGATCAAAGTTTTGTTTCTCTCATTACATATAAAATTAGGGATTGTGAAAATTTTGTTAGAGTTCTAGATTTAATGGTTCCGCATTCACTTACTTAAGTAGCAAGTTCCCCAGGTTGAGTTTCGAAAAGGTGAAGCGAAAGCATGTGTATTTATCGGTCCATAGATCAGAGACCTATTTAATTTTAGTTTTATCTAACCCCTAAAACGTCGATTTGAGGTGTTTTCTGTCACTATTGATTTACTTTGAATTATCATGTTTTCACATTTTGTAGTTCACGTCGTACAAGTTTTTTTTTTCGTAATGACTTAAAGCGTGAACTGTACGAAGATGGGTCTATTACCAAAAGTTATTGTTCATTATTTTTTGATATCTGAAGCAAGATCCCAGCAATGATCGAACAGAAGACGAACTTATTAAAGCTTGTAGGGTGGTTAGCATGTACATTAGCTAAAATTTTTGCTTTTGGTAATATCCTGCCTAGTTGGTGCTGTGTGGGTTTTACATGACGATGTTGGTCGATTAGGCGTATTTAATCTAATTGACTGGGACAGTCTCGATAGGCCCATTTGGCTTCTTACAATTTGTTCTCTATATTTTCAATGTTTCAGTGTCTCAACATAAAGCCTGGATATTTTCACATTCAAATAAAGTATTGATACTTACTGTATTCAATGCTCATTGTAAGCGTTCAGAGCTGCCTAACTTGAATTTTAAAAAGATTTTTATCAATTAATTTAAAGTGCTGTCATTAATTTAATTTGCTTATTGAACATTTTAATTCACTTTTAATATTTTCATTGAACCACTGAAAATTATCATTTGTTTCCATTTTAAAAAAAAGTATTAAGAACAAAAAATGTCTCACCTGAAACATTATAAAAATTACAGGAAAATTTATTTTTGGTAACTCAAAGATATATGGCATCTCATGCGTCATCAAGTCTTTTCATGGTCGAATGATACATAGCCTAATCGCATAGTGTATTATAATTTATAATTAACCTATTCTAATCAACTGATTTACATTTGAAACGTAAAAAAAAAATAACATTTGCTATCCTATAATTTTTTTAGAGACTTTTCTTCACATCTTATTTATTACTTTTATCATTTAGTAGAAAAAATTTCAAATATTTACTGTAATTACTAAGCCGTGTTCGTTTTTCCATTTCTGCTAAAAAAAATGCTCAAGTTTGCGTTCGTTTTCGTCAACCTTAGCGCAAAATCGTAAAAAAATGGTCACCAAACGTAAAAAAATGTCCCTAATTCTGTGTAATATAGAATAAAATTTTGTATAAAATAGCAACCTTACAGAATTAAAGAAATTCCTTACGTTTGATGAGCATTTTTTTACGATTTTGCGCTAAGGTTGACGAAAACGAACGAAAACTTAAGCATTTTTTTTTAGCACAAATGCAAAAACGAACACGGCTTTATTATTAGGTTGGGGGCACACTGTTTGACACAACAAAATTTAAATGAAAATATTTCGTTTTGTCATGTTTCAAGATGTTTCGTTTCATCGTGTATGGAAATGTTTTGTGTCAGCCAGGGCACGCCTAGCTTAAGTTTCGTGAAAAGCTTAAACATTACCCGTTTAATAGATAAGTGTTATAACCAACATACCAGAAATATTAAAGAAATATGCCTTATAAACCTATTTAATAAGGCTCATATTTTCAGGTTTGTATAATTTGGGTATTTGGGTTATAACTGGTGTTGGCCGAGGACCGGATTTTTGCGCACCGCACCGCACCGCACCGCACCGGGAGGTCGTGCACCAACACCGCACCGCACCACCCGTCATCTTGTCGCACTGCACCGCACCACACCATCTCTTTTGCCATGCGCACCGCATCCCACCGCACCGGGAGGTCGTGCACAACACCGCACCTCACCACCCGTCATCTTGTCACACTGCATCCTACCACACCATTTCTTTTGCCATGCGCACCGCACCGCACCGCATCGCACCGAGAGCGAACCACAGCGCACAGCACCGCACCACACCGCACCCGGTGAGTTGATCAACCCTAGTTATAACACATTAATTATATTATCGAATTAATTCAGAAAATTTTGCTTTAAATAAAATAAATAGAACTGAACTGAATTTTCTAATCATTTTCTTTCCCTTTCAGGTATTTTTGGTTAAAACTTTAAGTGCTTTCGAGAAACATCAAGTGTCGATGATCAGTCGCGCTCAAAATTTAACGATCCTCTTCAACGAAAATCATTTTCTAAATTACATGATTTTATTCAACGAAAATATTGTTGCAATTAAAGATTTATAATATATATATATATATATATATATATATATATATATATATATATATATATATATATATATATATATATATTATATATATATATATATATATATATATATATATATATATATATATATATATATATATATATGTGTGTGTGTGTGTGTGTGTGTGTGTGTGTGTGTCTGTGTGTTTGCGTGAGTGTGTGTGTGTGGGTGTATAATTATTAATTAACTATTTGATTGATTAAATTATATGAATTATTTTGAATTAAATTATAATTACAATTTATTTTAAATATTTTTGTTGTTACTGTTTAATTTCAGATACCCTCCATTGATAATTCTTATTTATACATTTATTTTTCCATATTGTTTATTTATTTATTTATTATTATGAAATAGTGTCAAGTGCTTTGGTTGAACTGTTGTCATTCTGTGGAGAACTTAGCAGACATAATACCTCTTTCCTACAAATTTGACTTCAAAGAACGAGAATAGACTAAACCAGTCAGCCATTTGGTAACTATAAAATGGTATCTAGTTTAAGACATATACTACGAAATGGAGAAAATGTGCACATTTATTATCTCTTCTCAGTGCTAAAAGAAATTTTCCTAACAAAAAGGTTATTGTGTTTGCATGGTTAAATATTAAAATTTATGAAACTTTTTATTGATAACCTAAATAAATTAATAATGTTATTTTAAATAGAAAATTTTTCAGAAATATTTTTATTAATTATAATTTTATTTTAGAATTTGATTTAAAAGTTCAAATAGCGATTCAGACATTCTAGATCCTTTCATAGGTTTCATAAACATACGTCTGTCAGGCATAGCTAGATTTGTTAGACCTAAGTCGGTTAGGTATAGGTCTGTTAAACAAAATGGGATATTAAAAGAATAGTTATGTTAGGATGAGTCTCTAAGACATAGTTATGTTTGTTAGGTATGTCAAGCATAGGTTAGTCAGACATGGGCCTGTTGAACATAGTTTTATCTATTAGACATTGGTCTGATAAGCATAGTTATGTTTATTAATCATAGTTATGTTTGCCAAGCATAGCAAGATTTGTTAGGCATATGGCTGTTAGGCTTAGGATGCTAGTTTGTTAGGCATAATTAATTGTCTATAGGTTTGCTTAAAGGTTGTGCTGTTTTACACTTATATTTCAGGATTAATTTAAAAAATATAAAATAATCTATTGTTTATTACGCTAGTAAATACCTTCACCTAAATTTATAATAATAATAATAATAATAATAATAATAATAATAATAATAATAATAATAATAATAA
Organism: Trachelipus rathkii; assembly: GCA_015478945.1. Classification (NCBI taxonomy): domain Eukaryota; kingdom Metazoa; phylum Arthropoda; class Malacostraca; order Isopoda; family Trachelipodidae; genus Trachelipus; species Trachelipus rathkii. The sequence goes on along the minus strand of JABUQX010037348.1, from coordinate 25,672 downwards.
TAATAATAATATAATAATAATAATAATAATAATAATAATAATAATAATAATAATAATAATAATAATAATAATAATAATAATAATAATAATAATAATAATAATAATAATAATAATAATAATAATAATAATAATAATACAGACAGATCATAATAACAATAATAATAATAATAATAATAATAATAATAATAATAATAATAATAATAATAATAATAATGTATTTGTATATAAGTTGGTCAGTATAATTACCCATTTTTCATATTGTGGAATTGTGGCCAATTTAGTGCTTTTCACACTAAAACTAATCCTTTTCATATTAATTTAGTGAAAAAAATATGCCCAAAACATTCAATTTTCTTATTTTTCCTATGTTCTAGCTACTTTTATTCATTTTTTTTCATCAAATCTTGGCTCTTTAACGTTTTTTTTTTTTTTTTTTTTTTTGCATCAAATATAACGCCTTTTAAAATTTTGAGTTGGCAACACTGCTCGTGCTATAACAATCAAATTAGCATATTATTATTTATTATTTTTAATATTTTCATTGATTGTGGCCATTCATTTAGTATTACAAATAATTATTTACATCATTTCCTACCAAAAAAAAAATTTTTTTTTTACATATATAAGCAAAAATTTAACGTGTTTTATTCAATATGAAAAGGTTCCAAATTAACATTTCGTAATAATGCAATTAAAAAATAAAATTTTATCGTTACTTTACAAGATCTATTAATAAATAATTATTAATTAAATTCATTTCAGAGAAATATTAATTAATATTAAGTATTGAATAATTAACACAGTCAATGAAATATTAATAAAGAGAAATTTTTGGTCAAGTTAAGAGTAATTTTTTTTCATAAATTGAGCCTCACACCCTTTTCTTTCAACGTCTAATTCGTGGCTTCTATCCGGTGATGGCGGAGGTGTATTTGATGACACACTTGGAACAGGGGAACCTCCATTTTCTGAATTAGATACAGAAGAAGGACTGGAGTTTTGCATTTCCTTTGGTCTACTGGGGTTCTCCTTTGGATTTACAGAGTTCTCACTTTGTGACCTTGATTCGTAAGATCGGTTTTCCAGAAGTTTTCTGTATTCTTCCAAAGCTTGAAGGTCGAGTGTTCGGTACGTCTCCATTAATCTAAGAGTTTCCAGAGCTTTGTGGCTGGATTGAGATGAAGTATCAGTAGTTTTTGACTGATTTGATGTAGATGTTAGATCCCCATTTGCACTACTCGTGGATAATTTGGAGGAAACATTAGACTTCAGATCAAGAGCTCTTGAAGTTGCCCCTTCGTCCTCATCTCCTTCGCTGCTGCTGTTACTGTTGCCGCTGTTACAGTTTTCCTGGTTATTCTCCTTGCAGGTTTCTTGATTTTTCTCTCTTGATAGCTGCGTTAAAAACGCGTGTATTGACTGCGGATATAAAAGGGGGTTTCCAAGAGCCCCCAACATAGGGTACCTAAAATGGAAGAAAAAATAATGTTTTTTTTTCAAATGAAATAAATAAAAATATAGAATATTAATTTTATATTCTTATTATAGTTACAAATAGTTCAATAATAATAATAATAATAATAATAATAATAATAATAATAATAATAATAATAATAATAATAATAATAATAATAATAATAATAATAATAATAATAATAATAATAATAATAATAATAATAATAATAATAATAATAATAATAATAATAATAGTAATAATAAAAGTTAAAAAATAAATAATGATACACAATAATAATAATAATAATAATAATAATAATAAATAATAATAATAATAATAATAATAATAATACTTAATAATAATAATAATAATAATACACACACACACACACACACACACACACAATGATGATGATGATAATAATAATAATAATAATAATAATAATAATAATAATAATAATAATAATAATAATAATAATAATAATAATAATAATAATAATAATAATAATAATAATAATAGGTTTGATTTTACATTTTCTTTCCTGCTTTCAGTTTTGTTTTAGTTGAATCTTAAGAATTTGATTGTACTGAAATAAAATGATAACCGTGTAGCTTAAAAAGGTCAGGACTTTTATCTAGCTCACATTTTTGATGGAGCCTTGTTTTATTAATAATAAAATTCATTTTTATGAATCACAAAGATTTGAAAAAAGTATTAAATTAAGCTTAATATTCGGTAAATTACTTTAATTGACATTATATATATCAACGAAAAAATACATTAGTTTTGAAAGATCTATTTTTCCAATGAATTTCGTGCGTGTATTTCACCAGCCAAATCACTTTTCAAACACCAACAGTCAGTTATTAAGTGTGTGTGTGTGTTCGTGTGTGCGTGAGTTTTGCATGTGCGTGTGTGTCCCATCACCCCTGACATCTTTCTTCCATTTTATGAATGTCCCGATGAAACCTTTCCCCTTGTTCCTCACTGTAGTCTCTTCAATTTTTATGCAATGTCGTAATACGCGTTTTTGTGGACACGGGCATTCCCATATCTTGAAAACTTTTGAACTTCAGTAGTTTCCAAGAACGTTATTCAAGTTTGTTCTTTTCTATGTCCTTCATTAGCTCATCACCCTTTCAAACTGGACATTGTTCATTGAAGTTCAATTTTGGAAGCCATCAAAAATATTTGCTTTTAATTTAGCATCACTAATGTGTGGAAACTTCTGCTTTATGAAATCAAATGCTGGCATTTCTTTACTCAAAGCTTTGACCAAATTTTTCTTCATCTCAAGTTTGATAAGAAGAGGTAGGAGTAAAATTGGAGTGGGTTGACTAGATGCTTAGCTTCCACATTATGGGAGTCAGGTTGAAATTCTCTTCAAGATGACCACTTACATTGCGCATTGTTTAGCTTCAAATTCACCAAATATTTTCTTCCAATTTCCATTTAATTTTCTCAATACTATTCTAGAAAATAATTTTCAAAGAAAGTATGAGGCACATTTATATTTATTGTTTCCTGACCGGTTTCGTCCGTAAACCTCGGACATCTTCAGAGTTTCGATTCTAACAAATAAATGAATTATTTTAAACAAGACTTAAAATTATGAATGAAGAAATGAATTATGAAATGAATTATGAAATTTCTCATATTTGATTTAATCTAATTTCATAATTTATAATCTTAATGTCTCTTTAAAATAATTCATTCATTTAGTAGAATGCCTCATACTTTCTTTGTAAACTATTTTCTAGAATAATATTGAGAAAATTAAATGGAAATTAGAAGAAAATATTTCGGGAATTAAAAGCTAAAAATAAAACTTATATTAAAACAAATAAAAAGCTGACTTAGAATTTCTATATTATTATTATATTATTAATGGAAGAAATGGATTGCAGAATTGGATTCAGTACGTTAAAATATATGGAATCAGTTTAAAATTGACAGCAGATATGTTGCAGACCATTATAGTAGTAATAATAATAATAATAATAATAATAATAATAATAATAATAATAATAATAATAATAATAATAATAATAATAATAATAATAATAATTAATAATAATAATAATAATAATAATAATAATAATAATAATAATAATAATAATAATAATAATAATAAATAATAATAATAATAATAATAATATAAGTCTCATTCTTAAAGATGGCTCCAAATCACTGATAATAGGAAGTAACACACACACACACAAATAATAATAATAATACACACAATAATAATAATAATAATAATAAAATAATAATAATAATAATAATAATAAATAATAATAATAATAATAATAATAATAATAATAATAATAATAATAATAAAAACACACACACACACACACACACATAATAATAATAATAATAATAATAATAATAATAATAATAATAATAATAATAATAATAATAATAATAATAATAATAATAATAATTAATAATAATATGATTTTTCAAATTGAGAATATTGTAGGTATTATGCACGTGGTCAGGTCATGTGACCTTTCATTTGAAAGGATAATAGGAAAGGACTCTTTTTAGACCTTTGACCTTAAATTTCATTCAGTGGAAAAGAAGTCAGGAAGGAAGAAGGTCACAATTGCCTTCATCCCTCCAAGGAACTTCGTCTTCAGAACAAAGAACAGAATTATCCTTTCCGTTAGTATAGTAGTAGTAGTAGTAGTAGTAGTAGTAGTAGTAGTAGTGGTTGTTGTTGTTGCTATTGCTGTCTTAGTAGGTACTACTAGCAATAGGTATAGTGTATATTGAAGCTGTTTAATTAAATGTTTATTTTTTTTATAATAATAATAATAGTAATAATAATAATAATAATAATATTGTGGCACTTATATGAAGGAATCGATAATAGTCTTCCTTGGAGGAGTCATTCTCGCTACTGCCGTTGAGCACAGTAATCTACACAAAAGAATTGCACTTTTTGTGATCTTGCACGTTGGTACGCTAACTTTTCATTATTATTATTATTATTATTATTATTATATATTATATATTATATATATATTATATTTATTATTTTACACTGTTCACAACAGCACTAAGGCAGGGAGCCGTATCATATCCAAGGAGGGTAATGAACCAATTTTACGTCTGAGACAGAGGAAGCCAAGCCCGCTAAGAGAGGAGAAATTCTCACATTCTATCTTTCTATATTTTCTATTTACCCTCAAGCTCAAATGGAGATATATTCGAGAATAATATCCTAATTTCAGGCATGTCTTGATACCATCCTTTTTCAATAACTTTTCAATTCCTCTCTCTTAGTAACTTTCCTCAGCATGGCAAATAGCAATAGATATAGGTCTGGATCATATCAACTTTTCTTGGCATATAAAGTGTTTAACAGCTCATATGCATGCTACTTCACTGTCTGTCATCTAGTCGCTTAAATTTTGCATCGTCTATCTACCAACTAGCTACTCCTTTTCCTTCTGATCGGTCCAAAAAAGCTTTTTCCAATTCTTACTCAAATTCTTACTTCTTTATGATCTTCTCATTAATATTTGTAGTTTGCTTTATTTCCCCCGTTTGAACACTTTTTGCTCTCTGATTGTTTATCAGTGTCACTGTATGCACATGTTGGCTTCGATCAGTTAGCATCTCATCACCAACCTATGATCCTCTTCTTGTAATAACTCAGAAGTTAAAATAATAATTCATTAAGGTCTTTATGGTGTCTTTTATTCTCCTAGATATGTTGCTACCCATTTTTGAATGCCCAAATATATTTATACCCTCTTCTTCGTGCAATGAGCAACAATTTATATGCTCCATACATCGGTAATAAAGATTAATACTGATATTTTTAAAGCTTCTTTTCATTTGCTTTCTGTATAATAATATGCTTTAACCTGTATTAACATATATTAAATATATTTGGATTACCAGACTTTGATTTCTTCTAACTTTTCTAATCTTGCAAAAGATGAGGATTGATATTGTTTTGTTAGACTTTTCCAAGTTTCTATCACTCTCACCAAGGCAATGATCTCTCATGCTGGAAACTTTTCAGGAATAAATATTTCACTCAGTACGATCCAAAGATCCAAAAAGAAACGTCGTTTGATGGTCAGCCAACAAGAAATCTGAATTGAGACTGCAAAGATTTTCCAATGATCTAGAAAAGAAGTCAACCAGGGAAAAACCAAAAAGCCGTCTCGAATTTGATAATTCATGCCACCTGCGGATTGAAAAAGTTACAGAAACATTCAGGAACCAAATCTGGTGATGTCCAAAGTATGACCTATCGGTATTAAGGACGAAATAGTTCCCGGATAGAATTACAAGGCCGAATAAATAAATAATAATATAATAATCGTATATAATAATAATAATAATAGAATAATAAATAATAATATAATCAATAATATTAATTAATAATAATAAATAATAATAAATAATATATAATAATATAATAACTAATAAAATATATAATAATGGTTCAAAAGTGTTACTGCGTATTACTATTCTAAATAAAACTCTACTTATTGGCAATCTTACTTGTTTCACTATAATTATTAATTATAAGCTAAACATTTAAAACCTGCTCAAATCATTTCTACTAACATTTTTTATAACTATCCCTATTGTTGGGTTCCAAATATCAAGAAAACGAACTTCACTTACACTACAATCTCTTGTTTTTCCAATAAACCACTTAAGAAAATCGAAATTCAATCTTTAAATCGTCCAACTCAAAAACAACAACTTAATCTTTAAATTCGTCACTCTAAACAATAACAAAAGAAGAAGTCCATTCTCTCTCTCTCTCTCTCTCTCTCTCTCTCTCTCTCCTCTTCTTCTCTTTTAAATCTTATCTTTCTCTCTCTCTCTCTTCTCTCTCTCGTCTTCTCTCTCTCTCTTCTCTCTCTCTCTCTCTCTCTTCTCTCTCTCTCTCTTCTCTCTCTCTCTCTCTTCTCCTCTCTCTCTCTCCTCTCTCACTCTGGTCTTGAACAAATTGTTCTTCAAATCGAGTAGAAGGACTTAAATTTTTATCGATATGTTCAAAAAATTTAAATATTTCCTATTACAATATATAGTCGCGAAAATAAGTTCCGAAACTAAAGCCCCGCCAAGGGGTATGGTCCTAAATTTCTTAGTATATATATATATATATATATATATATATATATATATATATATATATATATATTATATATATTATATATATATTTATATATATTAAAAATATATATATATATATACTATTATTAATATAATAGTTATATATAATTATATATAATATATATATATACTATATAGTATATATATATATATAATTCTATATATATATATTATATATAGTATTATATATAATAATATATATATAAATAAATAGAGTACCCTTGCTGAGCTATTCACCCTGCTGGATTGACCGCAATAGGCAATATAATTGAGGTAATGTTTTGACCACAACGCCACCGATGGACTAAAAGAGAACCAGACTTCCTGTAGTGAATATATCACCACCAGAACAGGAATCACGCGCTCTCCGTCAAACTCGGGCGTTAGGCGTCAAAACGAGGCACACACGCCGAGGATGACGGAAGAGCGCGGTGATGTCCGTGTCTTGGTGATAGGAATATATTCACTACAGGAAGAATTCTCGCTTCCTTTTTTAGTCCAATCGTGGCATTTGGTCAAACACAACGCGTTTCTGCTTAGCGCCCAGGTTCAATCCCAGCAGGTGTGAATAGCTCAGAAAGGGTACTTTTTTCAATACCTATTGACACTGCGGTTAATGCAGTTACCCTTGCATAATATAACTAAATACATATATATATATATATATATTAATATTTATAGTATTATATTATTATATATATATAATATATATATATAATATTATACAATATAATATATATATATATATATATATATATTATATAGATAATAAATATATATATATATATTTATATATATATATATTACTAATATATATATATATATATCATATACTATATAATTAATATAATCAGTGTTGAGGTTAAAAAGAATTATATATATATGATATATATATATATATATACATAATTATTATATAATATATATATAAATATATATCTATTATTATGATATATATATAAGATATTATATATTATATTATATTATAATATATATATATAAATATAATAATATATATAATATTTTTATATATATATAGTATATATATATTATATTTATTATATTATATATATATTATATCCAGTGTTGAGTGGTCAAAATTTCAACAGACGATATTCTGGCTATAAAGTAATTAACTAACCGTTTGGTTTTGTATTAATCAGCCCTCGAAAATTGGACACGGGTTCGTTTCCTAACTTTAGTAATAACGTTAGCGCCCCGTACACGCTCTCCACATATATATATATATATATATATATATAATATATATATATATATATACTATATATATGATATTAATTATTATTAATATATAATATATATATATTATATTTATTATATATATTATTATATATTATATAATATATATATATATATATATAGATATATTATCATATTATTTAGTAAGTATATATATTGATTATAGATATTAATTTATATATATACAGTATGTTATATATATTATATTAATATATATATATATAATTAATATATATATATATATATATATTATATATAATATATATATATATGATAATACTATATATTATTATTTATAATATATATATATTACTATATTATATATACTATATATATATATTTAATATTATTATACTATATATAATATACTAGTAATATATTATTATATATATTATATTTAATATATTAATATATATAATATTATATATATATATTATATATATATCTATATCATATATATATATATATATAATAGTAATATAATATATATATATATAATATATATATATATTATATAATATATATATTATTATAGTATTATATATATATATATTATATTATTATATATATAATATATATATACTATATATAATATCGTATCACCTTCTCCAAGAAGCTGGGGATAAGTGCGTAACATGCACTTGTGAAACAGAAAACGAGTAGTAGGAAGGAATATGACACAATGGCAAAAGCAGTCTAGATTACGCCACCTTTTTATACCTTTAGTGAAACACTCCGGCGCAGTCAGAAATCCACCCTAGAGCTGCACGGGACCGCGAGGACACTCACTATGGGACATCTCGTCAATGTAGGTTTCATCCTTGGCACAAGTGAGGCCACAACATAACCCCTCAAAAACCCCACAATTACGCAACCTCTTATGCACGACTTTCTTACTCGCTCTGCCAACTAATTTTTCTCTCAGGCATTCTTTATGACTCAACCACTTTTTTTCGGTCTTTCCCAGCTGGTCGATTCCCAGTACACTTACCACTATTACACTCCGTCTACACGCACTTACCTCCATCTTCCACATTGACCAAGAAACCATCACAAGCGCATTTCATATATTCTGGTCACTTTAACCATTTCTTCACACAACAAACTCTCTAATATGTTTCATCCTCATTTTTCATTCTTTCAAACTACAATCGGCCCTAAGACACATTGTACTTCAGATTAATAATTTCTTATTCCAGACCATAGTCTCAGTACTTTACATTAACACAGGTAACAATATACCCTAATGTAATACCCTAGCCTACTCAAGACGTAGTCCCTTAACATCGACGATGGATTTAATTTTACCAGCCACCTTCCTGCATTTTCAACACTTTTGTTACTACACAATCCTCATCATCCGTTCCTTTTCATCAATTATATATCCTAAATAATTATAAACATAGGGGACAACTTGTTCCAGTGCTCTCCAATCTAACTTACTTCACCCGAGGACTGTTCTTACTCACAACATAACACTCTTTACCTACGTTTACTTTCAAAACCCCTTTGTTTTAATACGAGTACACCTTTAATCTCACGATTCCTCTCAAAACTCTTCAGATTCGCCTACACCAACAAATCTATGCATATTAATAGTTTAGGCACCCTCCACTTCTTCCATTCTTCTCCATTTAACCCATCCCCTGCCACACCCACCTCTAATTCATTCATAACCCATCCATTGCAAATGAATAACCAGGGAGAATAACACATCCCTGGTCTCCTCCGCCAAATTATTATTAACCAAATACTTTTGACTCCCTTTATTGCTTACACATGCTTCACTATTGTAGTACAATACTTTTGATTCCATGTCAAGCTTGCATCAATACCATATATCACTTAACCCTACACACGGCTCCCTATTATCTATACCGCTGTGGAAATCCATCTAGAAACCTAACATACACTTTTATTTTCTTCTCCCTTATTTTATCACTTTCTTCAATGTAAAGATTTCATCCACACATCTCTACCACTTCTATGCACCTTGTCTTCACCAATCAGTTCCTTCAGTCATCGACTCCTCTATTCAACCCACAATACCGAGCATATGACTTCCCATACAACACTCAATAAACTATTCCCCTATAATTCTTACAGTTACCATTATAGATAAGAGGTACGACTACTGCTCTACCTAAATTCTCGGATCTATACCCTCCTATAAACGCTTTGTTACACCAGCTTCCATATTCAATCATTCACCATCTTCCTCCGTTCTTGATTTCATTGCATCTAAACCGGACAAGATTTGACATTCTTCATCTTACTCACTTACCATTACCTTCTCTTACCCATACCTCCTCCCAAAATACCCTATTCCTTTCTATTGCACCATCAACCACCACACCCATACTAATCACCTCTTCATTATGCCAATGTTTATCGATTTCGACAGTTCTTTCCACACTCCCCTTCCATCCATTTCATCAGTTGCGAAAGCACCTCTATTCATTATTCTAAGCAGATTTCCCCTATTCTATATATATTATATAATTATATATATATATTATATTATATATATATATATTATTATAATATTATAGTTATCGTAATAATATATATATACATTATATATATATATATCTTACATATATATATACTACATATTTATATATTATATATATAAATATTATTTATATATATATATATTATATATATTATAATATATATAATATTTGAATCTAAAGTGTGAGCAGGACAGGGGGTGGTGCAATAAATCGTTGGTGGAATGTAAAAGGGATAAGTCTTGAGTGCGCTGGTTTACATGAGGTATGTTGTTACTTGTTATACGTTATGGTAGTCGAGATATGGTCTGAATAAGAGAAGGGATAAGATCTATAGTTTCATGTGGTCAGAATGGAACAATCTTAGGGGCATGCTAGGTGTGAAAGAATTAATAAGGAGGAATGAACGTTATTAGAGAGTGGTGGTGTGAAGAAAGGGGTAAATGAAGAGAATAAATGAAAGTATGTGAGATGGTTTGGTCATGTGGAGGATGAATGATAGTCGGTGGTCTTCAGCGGATGTATAGTGAGGAGTGTGTTGGGAACGACCGGTGGGAGACCGAAGAGAAGTGGATTGAGTCGGGAACGAATGTCTGAAGAGAGAAATGTATGAGTTTGGCAGAGCGAGAATAAAGGTGATTGATGGAGAGGAATGGGCAGGAGTTTTGTTTGATGGGGCATGTGTTGGCCACCGCTGGTCAGGGTGAACCCTTACATTGACATTTCATAGTTGGGGTCCGGTCGCGGTAACTATGAGCCGTTATTAGGGGATGGATTTTCTGTCTGTGCGAGTTTCACTAATTAATGGTACCGATGGGGCGGTAAGGCTGGGCTTCTTTCGACTTATGTCATGTTCTCTACTGCTTTTCTTTTGAGCTTGTACAGCACCTTACCCCCCATCTTGGGGCAAAGAGGAAGAGAAGAAAGAAGAAATATATATTACTATATATATATATATTATAATAATATATATTATATATATATATATATATATATTATTTATATAGTATATATATATATAGTATATATTATATATAATTATCATATATATAATATATATTATATATATATATAATAATATGAATATATAACATTTATTTTATTTTTCTTTGAAATGATTTGCAAAAATCTTAACTTATTAAAAATGTAAATAAAATTATTGAAATGAGAATTGATTATATTAATTAATTAATTAATGTTAAAGAGGTTATAGTTATGGACATGAACTGATATTAGTTTCGGATTGTATAATAAGTCAAATGAAATATTATGTGAATGATGTCTAAAAATAAGTTCTAAAAAAAAAAAAATATTAAATCTCTAAAAATTTTCTTAAAGACAATTGCTGATTTTGATTCGTCTTTTTGCCTTATGTTGATCATTAAAATATTAGATAAAGATTATTTACTTATCTAAATTATTGTCGAACATGAACATTTAATTCTAATTTTTCCACTATTAAATTTTTTTAATTTTAATTAGTGTCTTTCAATATAATATTTTTGAAGTTTAATATTTTGGATTCTGACGAAAAATCATTACTACATCGCCATTTAATGGAAAGTCATTTAATCGTTTATTACATATATTATTTCTTTCATTACAAGGGTATAATTGTAAAAGAAATTAACATTACATAACCCCAAGTTAAATATAATAAGTTTTATGTAGCATATCATAATTTAAAATTTGATATAACTTCAAATTTGATTTGACTAAATTTGATATTTGGTTGAGCTTAAACCGATTTAAGTATTTTATATTTACATTTAATAACCATTTATTATTAATTTTATATTTAATATCTTCTTTTATATATATTTATAATTCCTTTTGTTAAAGAAATGTCCTAGAAATTTCTCGTGCACACCTTCATCACACTCTACTCTCTACTAGATTTATTTATTTCCCTTTTTTCTTTACTCTTTATATTTGAATTCTAAATAACACTAAAAATTCCAAAAAAATTTATAATTTATTTATATTATTATTATTTATTAATTATTATTAATATTTTGATTATTATTTTATTATTATGTATTATTATTTTATTATTATTATTTAATTTTCTTATTATTATTATTATATTTTATTATGTTTATATTTATTATGTATTTATTATTATTATTATTATTGATTTTATTATTATTAATTATTATTATATTATTATTATTATTATTTTGATTATTAGTGATTATTATTATTATTATTATTATTATTATTATTATTAATTATTATTATATATAATATTATTATATTATTAATTATTATTATTATTATTATTTAATTTTATTATTTTTTATTATTTTATTATTATTTTTATTTTATTATTATTATATTATATTACTTATTATTATTATTTATTATTTATTATTATTATTATTATTCATTATTTATATATATTATTATTATTCATTATTATTATAATTAATTATGTATTATATTTTATTATATATTAATTAATGTTTCGATGTTATTACAAAATATAATTGTAGTGTGATCGATGATTCTAATACTAGATTTTCATTTTGGCAAATATTTTTTAAATCCATTTTCTTAAAACTAAGAAATAAACATTAGAAAATGAGTTTTTAATATACTTAGAACTGAAATTAGTTCAAGCAAAAAGATTATAATTAGAAATTTGAAATATTTTATAATCTTCTACTTTTAAAAAAATTTGCGTAAATTTATTTAATATCTTTTACATTTTCATTTTTATCTCAAACTAAGATTTAAAAAATTACTGCTACAGTTCTACTGCCAGGTTATTACCAAACATGTACTTTGATATAAATCTAGTTTGTGAAATATTAAGTTTTGAAAGGGTTGTAATTACTTCAAGAAAGAACATACGATATAATTATATATATATATATTATATATATTTATTATTATATATATATATTATATATACTATAATATATATATGATATATATTAATATATATATTAATATACATATATATATATATCCTATATATATATAATATATATATAATATATATATATATATTAATTATATATATATTTAATATATATTTATATATAGTATATTGATAATATATATTATATATAGAAATTTTATGTGTTACATAACCAGAAATTACTAAAATTTTGGCAATACAAATTTGAGGTAATGCATCAATACTATAAATTTAAAATTATTTAATAAAAGTTAAATAAAGTGTTGAAAGATTTAAATGTGTTTAGATTAAAGAAGATCTAATTTCATATTTCAACAATTTTTAAGTTTTTTATTTTAGCATTTTTAATATTATTTATCTTTCTAAATAAATTTAAAAATATCAAATTTTAATTTATTTTTTAATAATTATGATTTTTTTAGTTTTTATTTTTAATGATTAAATCAGAGTTTGAGCAAAATTCAACTGAATTATTTTTTTGCAATAAGAAATGAATCTTTAATAAAAATAATATATATGATATAATATAAGATATAACAATAATAACATTTATTTATTATTAAATCAGGAAAATAATAATAAATTATAGGTTAATATTTTAGCTATATTACTAATCACAAAACTTAATAATAATAATAATTTAAGATAATAATAATAATAATTATAATAATAATAATATTATAATAATAAAAATAATAATAATAATAATAATATAATACATAATAATAGTGATGAGAAAAATATAAAAATATAGTAATCATATAATAATTATAGTCTAATATCAAATAAGAAAATTATATAATAACTATGTATAAATAGTTAAGATGTAAATATTCATAATATAATATAATAATATAATAATAATGATAATTATATAATTTAATAATAATAATAATAATAATAATAATATAATATATAGTATATATTTTAGATACATGATTAAATAATAAACCATAATATTTGTTTAATAATAATAATAATAATAATAATAATAATAATTAATTAAATTTATAAATAATATATAATATAATAATAATAATAATTAATACCATTACCATTTTTTACATTATTACGTTAGAATACAAAGCAAAGGTTTACATTCATTAAATTAAGTACAATTATGTTACATTTCAAATCTGGACCTCACATCAGGAGAATATTAAATTTTAATTAATAAAAACAATAAATTAACATTTAATATGCATCAAAGTTATTTAAATGCCAATAAATTCCCGTTAGCAATTTCTTAAAACCAACAGTTTTCTATTTCTCTCTTCTCATAACGTGGCAAAGAGTCCCACAACAAAATGCCTTTTATTAATACAGAAATCTAGTTACCATAAAGTCCTCGAAAAGGATGTCTCAAAAAGATCAATTACGAGCTATTATTATGTGTGGCCAATTTAGGCTGTCCAAATAATTTATAAAAACTTAGTTCCTATAGATGAGGCAAATGAGCATGCATGAACAGGCCAAGCTTAAACCTGCTACAAATGACGAAGAGGCATCGATCACCTTGCTCTGCAGAAACATTCAGAGTATGAACAACTATCCCGGGGCTAATATTTCTCAGGACGTTATTATTGCACACATGATGTCTCAAGGCACTATCGCTTGATCCAACCACAGCACAATGTAGGTCCAGGAATGGATAATAAAAGGAATAATAAGAGTTGTCAAAACCTTGATGAAACTAATTCTCAGTGCAAATATAAATACCATTGTTCTATTAATTTTCTTACACAGTCAGTAGTAATATTTATCAAATTTTTAATTAGTTGTAAAATTTGCCGATATTTGAGATTTACAATATCAATTTCAGACATTTATATTGAAAGGTTAGGCTCTTACATTAGGAGAAGTGCGGAAGTCAACTGTTCGTTCTTTATAAAGTTCAAGACAAATTTATGAGCGCGGGTCATCTTGAAATTTTGTGCGCTCGTCATTGATAACATTCTGAAATGACATCAAATCTCTGCCCTCGAAAAGTATATAAACTGTATTCATCTGCATTCAATGACAGTTTACATTGGAAATAGCTTCTCACCAGGAATCATTAATAATATATTATAAAAAAATAGAGTCCCCAGGCACGAGCCCTTGGCACACCAGCCTCCAACACTCTAAGGCCCGATTGCAGACCATTCACTTGGATATAGCATCCTGTTATTGAAGTAAGACTTAATGAAGTCAAGACAAACACCTCTAATACCATATCTCTAATTTGAAAATAAGTGTATTTGTGACAATTGTGTCGAATGCTTTGGAATAATCCAGAAAACTGCACGTGTCGTCTTCGAGACAGGCTCTCACTGACTATGCAAAGTGACAAAATCCATCTTGATCCCTCCCTTCACAAATCAATGTTGAGACAGATAAGAATACTATAAGTAAATGTAAGACCTGTTATTATAGCTTTCAAATACACTTGTTATGTTGAAAGGATTGAAATAAGGTCTAGTTCCGAGTGTATCACGAACTTCAGATTTGTGATGGCACACTCGCGTATTTAAAATTCAGGGATATTCCATTCTGATACTGCATCTGTTAAAGTACAGAGATTTCCCCCGCTCACCAGAAAACCATCTTCAACATTCTCGCAGGAGAAGCGGAGTATGGAAGTTTTATCTGTTAATTGATTTATGATTCCTTCAATCTCAAGTCGGAGTACAGCATAAATGCGAACGAGTTTTGTGTGTTATTGTTATTATTATGAAATGATTTTTATGTTAGGGATTGCAGTTCTCAAACTTGACGGAAACTTTCAGAAAATAATATTTAAAAAGTTCTGCAAATATCGCCTTATTAAAAAAATTTCCCCATCTTTAATTTTACAATCAATTTCCGACTTCCTTTCATTCCCAAAATTTACATTATAACTCTCCAATTCTTTGAGCGTGATTTTATTGAATCATCATCTTCCTCTGTAAGTATAGCTCTCTGAAAGTCTCATGCAGAAAGTAAGAAGATTTCGATAGTTTGAAGTAGTCGAAGGATATTATCCCATTTTATGAAGCTTTAAAAGTTTATGTTTTTCCTAATGCAACAGCAACTTATTGGTAAACCACGGACTTTCAAACGATCTTTGGTTGATCTTTTTGTCAGCAATGGGAAAGCCTCGCACCGTCCTCCAACCGATCACAAAATCCGCACAATAACCTCTCATCAATGTTTCCACCATTTTAAGCCTCCAAACAATATCCTCAAGGTGCTACTTCATTCTTAAAGTATTAACTTGTCGTTCTGATATTTTCCTGTTCCTTAACTGTATTTATGGGGACTTTCGTTAGTTCCATCTGTCATAGGCACGTTGGATAATGATCAGACAGTGAGCATTTCAACCAAATTCTGTCTAATTATAAGGTACTTAAGTCCATATGTGATGCCGGGTATTATCACTTGCTACAGACGGTGGAACGGAATAAGATGCATGAAGGATTTTCGGAGAGATAATATAGTTCGAATTCCTAAGCAGCATGATATTTTTGTCAGCAAGCAAAGTCCCATTGAGTCTCACATTAGATATAATTTTATTCAAAGTTTACTTTCAAGAATAGATGGGAGAGGCATATACATTAAAATCAACAGAATCCAATTCTTCTGTATTCCACCAATCAAATATTGAAATCACTGTCACAGTCATTTCCAATAGCTAAATACTCAAACGCATTATTAACAATAGCCAATCTTCAGCTTAAGTTAATTGCAGGTTATTATCTATAGCTATAAAGTACACCTTCCTAATTATCTCTATATAGATAGAAATGTTAATTAGTATAGTAAGCAACGTTGCAGTACTTTCGTGGAGCCCGGTTTCAGAGTCGGAATTATGATAGAAAATCCAATCAAATTTTCAAGAGACAATAAATTCATTAAGCTTTTTCTTACGCTCCTATATATTGAGAGTGCAAAGAACATTTAGGCTTTTTTTAAATTTCTGCACATTCCGCCATTTACATGGTAATTACAATTTCATCACTCCCGATCACAAGTAGGTATACATCATCAACATTTAATTTCCGAGATAGTTAGGATCAAAATTAGCAATATTCTTTTAGACAGATTGTCAAAAAGCATAGCAACAGCGTTGACATTCTTTGGGAGAGGTAATGTGCAGTGCTACCATCAGCGATCAGATTTTGCTAATCGGACTTTCAAGCTTACTCCATACCATCCGACTGCTATTAGAAGAAAGTGTACATGGTTTAACATGTCTTAGCGTGGTAGATAACATATAAAAGGATATAAAGGAATGATTAGAAAGATTATTGAGTCTAGAACTTTAAAACATCATAGTTAACACCGTCATTTGACATTATATACGCAATACATCAGTTGATTAAAAATAACCTAAATAGTATATGGGGACGAGTATTATCAACTGCGAATTCAATTAATATAATTATATAGACATGAGTTGATTGTGAAATAAATATATTAATAGAGTCAATTAACTCCCACTAAAAATAATAGATATTATATAAAGTACTATACTAATGGAATTGTTAATAGATTATACTAAATATAATAAATAATAATAATTAACTAAAATAAATAATGTTTTAAATAATGTTATTTAATAAAATAATAATAATCAATTAAATAATAACAATAATAATAATTAATAATAATATTAATAATTTATATATAATAATAATAATAGTTGAATTCGTGAATCTTTAATAATAAATAAAACGTCTTAATTCATAACTAATAATTAATATCATCAGTAACTATATATTAACATGTGATATAGGATAATTATTTATATAACATTAAGTATATTTTATCAATAATAGAATAACCTCCGTCCAGGGATATGAATCTGGTATAATAACTCCTATAGTACTCACCCTGACAAATTCAATTGAAATAATATATTATCATTTTGTTAACATTAAGTGATTTATGAATCAATAATGAATAATAATAAATATTAATTATATGTGCATATATATATACCATATAATATATATATTAATATAATAATTATTTCTATTTGATTAATAATAATAATAATATATATATTTATTATTCATTTATTATTAATATATAAATTTAATATAAATAATGAAATATAAGTTGCATAATAAATAATAATAATATTATTATTTAAATTATATTAAATAAATATATTTTAATAATTAATTTAGTTAATTTTAAATAATTTAAGTTATATATAATTAATATTAATAATTTTTAATATTATATAGATAAATTATAATTTATTGTAAAAATTTAAATAAATTAAATAAAGACTAATAACGCTGACGTTTTCTTATAACGAGTAATGCAAAATATAATAATTATCATCATACAATTTATTCTTAACTATATATAACAGATGAATCAACTATTACAAAGCTAAAAATATTGGTATTTTCATTTAATTAGAATATTGAACAAATATTTGTATATAAAATAAATTAATATAATTAATAATATATAATGAATGAATAATAATAACTAACAATACTACTATGAATAACTTTACATTAAATGTAAATAGTTACTTAAAAGCGGGGAAGTACAACGAAGATACGTGAGAAGATGAAACGTAAAAATAATGATCATTTTATGTGACTATGAACAATATTCTTAGGATCATTACTAATCGTGAATAAGTAAATACAGTAGATTAATCTGATCGACACTACATTTAAACCAACTTGTCAACTGCTACGCAGATCCAAAATAATTCATACTGTGACTATGAAAATATAATGAATTTGAAGATAACAAAATTTGAAAGAAATTTGAAGTAAATTAATTTAGATAATACTGCGTACAAATCGATACAGTTCTATTTCAATAATTAATAATTCACATTATGAATAATTATAATATCAATAATAAATTGTATGCATCGGCTCATATGGGCTTACATAAGTTATTAACAATAAAAAAGTTATGGGGGGAAAACTAAATTATGAAATACTAAAAAAATGTAATCTATAATAAAAAATTATCTCAATAATTATACAATATAATAATAATTGAGATAGTTATTATATGAATATTGTTGAATTAAATTTAAGTGATCTATAGTGCTTTATTTATTAAGAACGACTCCAGCCACAAAGTCATAAATAACTAATCATCTCATATTCAAAAATAAAAATTTACTCAGACTTCTCTCGAGTGACATAATAAGTATGTGTACTCAAAGTAACTTATAAAGTATATGATTCATAATGAAGATAATTGTGATGTTGTGGGTGAATAAGTTACATAATAATTTTCCGTATTCACAATTAGGTACTCACTCAAAAATCCAAAATTCATGTGAATATCATGAATTTAAGTATTACATTTTAGTGAATAAGTAAATAATTGAATAAAAAGAATAATGGATCTACGATCCAATTACTACCCACCTAAGACTACAGCTACTATAGTCCTCTATTAAACTGTTATTACATGAATTAAAATTTTTAATTCAATATTTTACTTATTAATATGTAATAAAATAATAATATTAACGATTAATATTAATTAATTAATATATAATTATAATTATATATTTAATAATTATTAATTATATATATAATTAATATAATTAATTATATATAATAATTTAAATAATATAAAGAATAAATTATGTATGTATTATTATTATTATTAATTATTATTATTATTAATTAAGTATATTGTTATTTTTATTAGTTATTATAAGTACTCTATATTTCATAACTATCTACCAATCGTTACACAATTTTAATTTATCAGCAATTAGATCATCGTAAACTAGCTGTAAAATTGATATTTCATAATATAAATATATGATAATTGAAGCAATGTTGTTTTCTTTTTTTCATTATATAAACATAAGATGTACTGTTATAATAGCAAAATGTACCAAGTAAATGATAGTGGAGTAATTTAACTCCCAATTAAAGCATCAAAAATCTCCCACTATACATTTTCATACAATGAATAATAATATATAACACCTCTAGTTTCAAGGGTTTATATGCCAATGCTTATATATCAGTTTCAGTTATTTACATGTAATAAAAAAGTATTTATCATAATTAAATATATATAAATACTAATAATTGATTAATTAATTTTAATAATAAATTAAATATAATTTTTTTTACGAATAATAATTAATTTAAATATTCAATTAAATAATTAAATTATTAATATTAATATTTAAATAATAATTATTATATTATATATAATAATAATAAATACTATAAATTATAATAATAATAATTAACTAATATATATAATTTTAATTATAAATTATATATATATATAACAATAATATAATTAATATTATAAGGAAGAAGACATGTAATACACTTAATGATACTAAATATAAGATATCATAAAATTAATATACCGTAGTTCTCAAAAGAATAGATAATCAGAATATATGATATAATATAGCTAGTTGTTTAGGTAATATATGTATATCAACCGATAAATCGTCTTTATGAAATATCAATGAATGTGTTTAATTGAACTATCAATCATAAAGCATAGGCTCTCCACCACCAAAAAATAGGTTGAATAACCCAACGAAGAAAGACCATAATAAAAAACATGTTATTTGACTCTGCATAAGGATCTCTTTAGGTACCAAAAAAGTATATCAAGATAACATAAGCAAATTGATGAAATCAAATAATAATAAAATATTTAATACAATGCAAATTCGGATTATGTGTATTATTAATCTTTAAGAAACAAAATACCAAGACTGAATAAAATGAAATAAAAATTAAGAATAAAGTTAGTACCATAAAGTATCTTATGTTAGCTAATAATCAACTATGATGAACATAGTATTTGACCTCAGATAATATATACTGATATAGTACTTCAATACATATAGATTATGCCATGAGCATAAAAGAAAGCTAATTAATGCCGTATAATAATAATAATAATAATAAATTATAATTAAAATAATATTATTTAATATAAATTAATATGGTGATGATATGTTAATATGACATAAAGTATGAATAATAATATTAATAATATATAATTGAGATTAATGAAAGCACATCTATTAAAAGTCATCAATAGAATTAAATAATTATAAACATATTATAATAATTAATTAAATAACTAATAATATATTAAATATATAAATATAATTAATAATATAATTATTTAATAATTAAATATAAGTAATAATTATATATATATATATATAATAATAAATATATTATATAAAATAATATAATTAATATATTATATAAAATAATAATAGATTACAACACTAAACTAAATAAATATTATAGTAAAAAATAGAGACTGAATACCAACAAATTTATGAATTAAAATATCCGATAATCATAATAATATAAATAGTAAACTCAAATAATAATAATTAAATAATTAAATAAATAATTAATATAATATAATAATTAAATAAATAATTATAATATCATATTAATATAATAATAGTTAATAATATAAATAATAATCATAAATAATAAAATAAATAATATAATAGCTCGTAAAAGTAGCATATACAACAGATACCAAATACAAACTTGACGTTAATGCTGAATAATAATATATTTAATAATATATAAATAAATAGATATAAAATGGGAAATATAAACTATAAATTATTAGTATGTTTTTAAGTCTAATAACAATTACTAGATATAATTAATTATTAATTATATAAATATAAATTAATATTATAATAATAAATCGATAAAATAATTCATAATTAATATATATAATAATTTAAAATTTATTAATATAAAATAATTTAATATATAAATAGATTTAATAATTTAATAATAATAATATTAATAAATAATGAATAATTAATATATAATAATATATCTAATATTAATATATAAATAATTATAATAATTAATAATAATAATAATAATTAAATAATAATAATAAATAATAAAATAATAATAATAATAAAATAATAAATTATAATAATATAAAACATTAATAAATAATAATAAATCAATAAATAATAAATATAACATAACAATGTTATATAATTAATCATATCTATATAGATTATTAATTAAGTCTTATATCTTTCTTGAGATATGAAAGGAATGATAGTTATGATATTATAAGTAGAATGACCAAATATATTCAAATACATTAAGCCAATGATGAAATATGATGATATAAATAATATTCTATAAATAAATATAATACTATATAAGGTTAAAATTTGAGTTGGAATAATGATCACTCAATGGTTGACATAACACTTAATTTATTGATCAAATCTTTTATTCTTTATTAAATAGCTGTATTATTTACGATATCATTGTAGCAGTGAGTTATAATAATTAGTTATTCTTCTATGAGTGACCTAATCTACACATAATTCTTACCGCTTCTGAAGAAAATGAAAATTCCGAACCTAGCTGTATTATCATACTAGCTCTCTTAATGTTATTGGTTCATACTATATATATGTATAGCAAAGCTGATCGTGGAGGATCAAGGGTATAAATTCGCCTTAATGTACAGAGTATCCTCATCTTATACTTACCCGACTTGGACTCTCGCTATACTACTAGTATAAGCTATCATTATTTAATTTAAGATGCTAAAGCAACGAAAAGTCTTTGCTGAATTGAGATCGGCAATATTTCTATCACGACATATTCCTCATCGATACTACCTAAGCGTTACTAATTTTCTCCAAATTTTACATATCTTGTACGAAAAGAATTATTATAGTTAATAATCAGAGTTTAATTATCAAGTATTTCATTCTACGGGGCCTAAAAAGTAGTATATATAGGTATAACAAAGAGAAAGATAATTACAGGCTTAGGTATTCGTGTCCGTTTAATAAGTAATCCTTTATTCACTCAGGCACTACCTCCTATGGATATAAATTACTCTTTATAATTGCCATATAATTTATTTGACTTAGTATCTTCCTAGATCAATACTAGCGAATATCTCTTTCATCAATTTTCTAACTTTGTCGTTAAATTCATAGATAAATATTTTCATTCTATTGACTAGTTACACCTTCATCAGTTGTTCGGATAATATACAACCTTTTTCACATATTGATTATATTAGATACATTATATCACTGGCCCTATCACTCTAGCCAGCCGAGAGTTCTTCCGAGTACGCTCAGATTGCGTACTGAGATCTATTTCCCATAATAGGGTATGACGTTTCCAATACCGCGCGTTAGATGAGGGATATGACAGATTTCCAGAGGAACCCCCTACACTTATCCTCAACTCCTAAAGTGAGCCAATAAGATCTCGTGTTATCCTGTGAACCTCGTCCTCCCGAGCAGATGCGAAGTGTATTGAGATTAGGTCCACCTGGCGGTAGTTTTACCCTGTGTGCTGCGCAGAATTGCCACGAGGTCACGCGATTAGTGTCCTGACATTTCGGTGTATCTCCTCGACGTATACTAATTTCTACTTATCGAAAAGCAACTGCTGCATCCAGCGACTCTCTGGCAGAATCCACTGCATTTTTTGCACCAGAAAGTCCACTCACATTCCCTCTAGTGATCCGGTATGAAGGCTCATCTATTAGATATATATGAAAATTGAAAAATAATAAAGATATATCTTTTATAAAACCTATATACAAAGTATGAAAACAACTTAAGTAGATATACCGCTAACACGCAAATGGATAGACCGCCAGATGCATAGGGTCAGATGCTGGATTATATCAGGGACACTCTCCCACGAAGGATACGAACCTAAGACAGCACTCAAATATAGTATTTAGGTTTCATTCGCTACTTATTTACCCTCTCGCCTCACACATTCAGGGATCGGTACACGCGAGAACAACCACAGTCTCAGCAATTACATACATTAATTGGAAACTTGGTGCTTTATTGAGATAAGCAAACAGCAGGGACAACGAGAGCAGGCAGCGTCCCGATTATCTCGCGCGAGAAGCTCTCACTCCCGCCTCATTCTAACTTATACAAGTGAGATATATTAGTAATTAATGTCTCACCCTCCTCGCACTTCTCACGATTCCGGCTCGAAGATTCATCAACTCACTAAATCGGGCACATAGTGATAAATTAATCCCAATATATTATATAATAAATAATAATAATAAATATTAATAATATTATATAATATTACTAATAATAATAATATATAAATAATAAATAATATAATAATAATTAATAATTAATAATATATAATAATTAAATTAATAATAAATAATTAAATATAATAAATATAATAAATATAGAATTATATAAAAATTCCATTTTCTAATATTATATTAATAATTTTATATAATATACATATAAATAATTAATTATATCAAATATATTATAAAAAAAAACGTGATTAATAATATAATTATAATTAAATTTAATAAAAAATCGAGGGCGAAGCCAAAATACCTAGTTATTTAAAATTAATAATATACAATAAATTTAATTAACACAACACTCAAATATTAATAATTTTGAATAATGGTAAAAAAATGATACTGATAAGTTATATACTCTCTCAAAAAATAAATAAATTATAAATATTATATATCCAAAACCGTTAAAAATTATAAAACTGATAAAATATAATGATTAACATATTAATTATTAACAACGTATCATTGTGAAATTTTTCAATAATAATATATAATTATAATTAATTAAATTTACCGAAAAAAATGAAATAATTACTGATTCTGACTATATATATAATTATATTATATATATAACTTTTATCGCTTTATTACATACTAATGTGTCTCATTACTACTTAGTTATAATCAATATATCTATGTGGTATCATAGTTCTTTTGACCTTGTCATCCGCATTCTAAAATTCAACCTAAAAATCGTAAATTGTGAAGCGTATAATAAATACGAAATTATCTCAGTCACAGTCTTATAAAGTATAATGAAATAATACCCCTTATTAATAATGGGATATAATTTCACAACTTTGCGAGTTCCTGTATAATCTTTTATTTATCCTATACATATCATAGAACACCAAAATAAATTCTCTTTTATTCTTCTTTTCACTATCTCTGTTTCATTTCTTAGCTAGCAATTTTACATACATAAAAATCTATATATATATCTTATATTTATAAGGAGTTATTGTATAAATTATATCCATAAAAAAAGTATATTTATTATATAATTAATTTAATGAATACTTAATACTATACTATATATATATTCATAATATATATAATATATATATATTAATATATATATATATAATATATAATAATAATCTTCAATTAATTGCTAATATATAATATATATATTAATATAATATATTAATATACTTATATATAACTATATTAATAAACTATATTTATAATATTATAAAAATACTTATATATATAAATATATAAATAATGATAAATAGTATATATTCTGCA